>JAODLD010000049.1:6806378-6821121 GCA_026781065.1 Mormyrops boulengeri
CAATCACATAGCCTTAGGCTAATGCCCCCACATCTCGAGAGAACATTTCCAGAAACAACCTCTACAGCTAACATTCACGGCATTGGCTACAAGCTCGCTAGCTGTGAACGAATTGGGAGAGGAGGCGGAACCGCTACTCTGCACCTCACTGGATACAAGTTGAAGTCTATCACAGGTCCACCAGGTTGTGAGCCCACCAAAAACACCCACCTTGTCTGCAACCTAACCCGGATGTCCAGACAACTTTCCTGAGGTACCTAGGAAGTGATGGAAAAACTTTCGGGTGAGATGGGTCTTCTGCGTTCAAGGTACAGGAACACAACATGTGACAGACACTGAGGCCCACAACATTAGTCCAAGGTCTCCGAAACATTCATGACACACTACGTTGAACTGACTGAATTTTATGGAGGTATAACAATAGTGGTTCAATGAGTATAACAACACACCCAATTCACAGTACACACAGTCTTTCGAAAATAAGAAACAGAAATCTTACCCTGAAAAGTTACTGACCTTCCTCACAGTAATTGTTATCTCTGGCTGGCAAATAAAATCAAATGCTTAGCCGATTAAACAGGAAAGTGTTTCTGGATGCTGGAGGTGAAAATTCAAGATGGTAAATATTGATGCTTGGACAACGTAACAGCACATTGAAATGCATTTTATCAAGGGGTAATTAAACCCCTTTTAGCACACAAAAGATAAGTGTGGCATAGCGCAAATACATTACAAAATTAATGCACACAGCCTATCTCTAATGTGACGTTACAAAGAAACTTTTTGTTCCAAGCTCAATTTTAGATACACTTGAAGGACGGCCTGCAATTACAGAAAGGATCACTTTGACTTACATGTAAATAAGAATTCTTGGACTTAACCTCCACAGGAGACTAGAATCAAGGCTGAAAAGGATGAGTCTTAGAATAATAGGGGAATATAGGCCTTTTTCAGAGGAGGCAGGTCACTGACTTTCTCAACCAGCGGAGCACCACGTGACAGTCGGAATTGGCGACGTGTGGAAACCAGAAGCCCACGGCTCTGGAAACAATGGCAGCAGGCCCAGGTGACCTCACAGCCTGTCGGAACCTGCCTAGCTCTTCAGAGAGCCGCCCGCACGGCATGCTGCCCTTCAACCAACGGAGTGCCACCCATCTTGCTTCCCCAGAATTCCACGGGAGCTCACCCGCGAGTACTTGGAAACAAACATTCCGTTTTTAGCAAGAAACTCACTTTCTTGGTGATGACCTGGCAACCCTTGCATTGCCACTGAACAGTGTTTCAATGTTGCCTGATCTGTTGGCTGCTGAAAAAGGGCAGCAGTAAAGACTTGTTTACGCTTTAAGAAATCAATGAGGTACCGAACAGCTGTTTCCCAGCACTTTACAGAGAAGATTTATGTAGCTTGGGCTTGTGAAAACACCACACTTATGCTTGCAGGATGCTAGCCATCTGATAACACCCATTTCCCCTACTAGCGAAAAATATCCAAGACACCCTAATAGAGCAGACTTTTCAATATGGACCCAAAGGCAACCAGTCAGATAGATAGATAGATACAACATAACTTATTCAAAAATAATTTTCATCTGACCAGTAGGGGGTGCAATTGCATCATCAAATCATACACACTCATACAATGGGACCCCATTATCCGCGGTTTCAGTCACCCCGGTATCAGTTATCCGCAGCTTAAAGTCCAAAAAAAACAAACCAAAAATAAATTTAAAACCTTGTGCCAAGCGAGTATAGACTGCTACCTGGTTAAATATGCCAGTCCGCCATTACTGATTATGCACAGGTACATGATTCAATATTTTTCTATGTAAAAATGTATGAAATTTTGTTATCGTTCCATCATTATTTGATGGGGTATAAAAAGCATGATTTTCACTGCTCCTTCATCCATTGATATATATTTCTTAATTCTTTTGAGAATTAAACTAAAATGTCAGAATCCCTTTGATTTGATGGAGTACAATACAATATATTGTATTATTACTGTGCTTAATGTTGGACATAATTTGTCAATTAAACTTTACCATATGTATTTAAATTAAACATGGGGTCTGCGGACGGTTCGCTATTATTCACAATTTCGGCCATCCACGGTAGTTTCTGGAACGTATCACCCTTGGATACGTGGGGAGTACTGTACTTTCTGCATTTATCCATAGTACAAAGGTGGTCGAAGCTTAAAGGCTTGAAGATGTCCTTCACGAGAAAGACACCCCATTTCCTGCAGGAGAGAGGCGACAGGCACGTAGGAAGAAATGCTGCTCCGTCGAAGCCGTGGCTGACGCTGTTGCCGTGCGCTCGCTGTTGCCTAGGGAACAGCCGAGGTGACCCACGGCTGCTGGACCACACGGCGATGCCGACTGTTTGTCTGGCGCGACACGAGGACTGCGATTGCTCATCTGCTGCATCGGCACGTTATTGCGAAAATCTCATTGAATATTACAAACAAAAGCAAACAATTAACAATAAGAGGCTAAATACTCATCTGCCTGGTATTTAATTAAACCGTTTGAAAAAATGTCATAGTAAAACTGACAGTGTGGAGTTGTTTGAATTACAATTGAATAATGCAACATGCATCGCGTGATTACAAAAGCTTATAGCTAATTTGGGCTCATTGACCTTGCTGGCCATGTTAACCGTGACTCTCTCAGTTCAATAGTTCTCTGGCTATTTTCAACGAGATGGTTTTCAGAGGCGCTCGGCCGTTGACGCAGGCGTGACGTCAGAGGCCAGTGTGGCAACAGTCCTTTCCCGTCGAGGGGTACTCGGGCGTGAGAGAAGCTTTCAAAACGAAAGCAGCAAAGGGGATGTAGGTCACCCTTCCAGCCACGGCTGGTCAGAAGAAGAAGCTTTACACCGGGAGGGGGGGAGTGTCATGGGAAATTTCCTGCATCAAAGAGGCCTGGCAGGTTACGAAAGGATGAAAAGCCGGGGGCCCTGGTAACCCGCAAACACCGGCCCGTCAGGCGTCTCCATGGGAGCGCTTAGAGCAGCACAAGGCCGGCTAATTCGCTACATGACTCACACCAGCATCAGCACCGCCCACCGTCTGTGAAATACAGAGCACCGGCCCGTTCCAGATGACATTTCTTAACAACCGCTAAGTTCCTATCATGGTCCAATTTCCTTACTCCACAAAAATAACTCTGAACACTCCTGACACTGGGGTACAGCACCATCTGTTTTTCTGATGATTAACAATCCGCCATTACCGTTCACTGCCTAACTGGCAAGCGCAGTTGGTAGAAGCCAGTGTACTTTTACTCCTGCTCTGTTCAGTATCCTCCTGGGGGGGGGGGGGGGAGACATATTTTGTAAACTTCACCCACCCCAGCAAAATTAATTTACTGACAGTTTACCTCCGAACAAACAATGCTAGTAAGGAGAGCAGAATGACTAGATATGCAAAGATAATGGAAATGGAAGCATCCCAGTGACTGGGCGACCAGTTATACATGCAGGAACCTTTTAAACGTTTCAGTAATTTCACTACACTGGTCACAGGGATGAATAAACATCGCAAGTGACATCATTACACAAGAGCGATAGAGGGAGAGTCATTTTCCTGTCCCAATCACCTGCACGTGTTTTTTAGTCAGAACCGTCCCCAGTGAAGTCAGAGATCATGTACCGCCGATTTACATAAAGGTGACGTCTATTGGAAACCCGGGCTCATGCACGCTCCATATACTGTAAACATGCAAGGAAAACTGCATGCAGTCCGACTTGGAGGGCTTGAAAACCCAGGCCATGGGGTCTGGAGATAAAGGAGGCCTCGTTTTCATCACAAAGACAGCAGCATTGAAACATAAACCTGCACAGGAATGGTGATATAGAAAATGGGCCTGATGTGGGAAAGGAGCCGCATTGCATGGTAATGGCAGCTAAACGGCAGTGAAACACTTTTTATAGCTGAATTCTGCCATCTGGTGGTCAGAACCTGGTACTCATGAGACTGCTGTAAAAGCAGTAAGAATCCTAATTCTAAAGAAGAAGAACAGTGTATATTTACATTATTATAAAGCATAATGTATCTACATCACCAGATGGCAGCATAATGTCAACTCAGTTAAGGAGAGAACGTAATGCACCCTACAGAGCAACTAAATACTACTTTGAGAGCATTTTGCTTCTTTATATATTTAAATTCCAGGACACAATGATAATTGGGAGGTGCTTCTAGACAAAACAATTTTCGACATAAAGACAGCAATATCAGTCTTTCGTACATCATGGTATGGAAGGGATCTGGTCCCTCCATTGGACACATGTGGAGAACTTAGATTACTCAGATAAAAATCCAGGCAAGAACAGAAAGTTTTTGGTAAAGATGATAAACAGCTAGAAGTAAAGATTCAGATAACGATTAAGATAAACAAATATCTTTAGAAAAATGAATATATATTGCTTTTTTCCATGAAAAAAAATGTGCTTTCTTAGCTAGCGGTAAATCTCTTAAGTCATGTTGTGAAAGTGCATAAGCAATTCCTGTTTTATAAAGTGCTGACTGGGGCGGCACGGTGGTTAGCAAAGTTCCACCCCCCCCCCTTGGAACCACAGCTCAAATCTTTGCCCCCAGGTCCGTGTGTGTGGGGAGTTCAGATTCTGAACATGGCGTTGTGGGGCGTCCTCTGAGTATTCCGCTTTCCCCCCTCGGTCCAAAAACATGCAGAAGTGAATTGGAGTTACCGAATGGTGTGAGCGTGTCCCGTCCAGCGTCATTAGTGGGTAAAAAACGCCTCAGATTTGAAGGGTAAATATGGGGCAATCCGACATGAAGTAGCTGGCTTAAAGGTTTTCCCATTTGCATAGAGAAAATGGCGTCAGGGCTGAAATAACCAACACAAACCAGTATAGCTGGTTACCAGCATGACCAGCATAATGCATATCGGTTTTACTGGCATGTGTTGTGTTTTAGTGCTGGGGGAGCAGCTTCATGTGAAGGTAGACCAGCACAGTTGCTGGTCCACCAGCTACACCAACACCAAACCAGGACTAATCAGTATGGAAATCATGCTGGTCGACGCTGTTTTTTTCAGTAGGATATAGCCTACCGAGACAGTAATCTCTCAAAAGATTTTATTAGGGAAAAGTTCAGCGCAAAATATCAATACAAATATTGTCCTTTGTTACTACATCTTCAAAAACAATTAGCAGAGAGTAGGCTACTTAAAAAAACGTATTAATACCCAGCTCACTGCAAATTGGGCTTAACACTACCAGTTTACTAATGATTAACAAGCATAGTAAACTAAACTGGATCGGATAATTGTAAGGCTACAATGTAGCCACATTTATAAAGACCACCACGATTGGTTCAAGCTCAAAGCTCATACAAATTATTCTCCAGGAATACTAACAATTTGTAAACTATTTTCGGATTATCTGAAACTTTAAATTGATGTGTTTCTACTGGTTAACAAGCATACCTACCCAAACAACTGTTAATTGGTAGACTAAACTACATTTGTATATAAGATTTATACGAACCAATCAACGTGTTCGATGCAGAGTGCTTTTTAACAATATTCCCAGCTATGAAGAAGACGCGTTCCGACCATACCGATGGCCCAGGAACACTTACACACTTCCTTGCCAGCTGTGCGGAGTGGGGCTATTTTGTACTACGCAACATCTTCCACCATAGGAGAGGATCACTATCTGCTGGAAGTGTCGTCTCCCGGTTCTTTGCATTCAGCTGGATGATGGCGCTGCTTGTGTCCGCAGGTTCATAGTGCCGCTATGATATGGGAGTTCGAAGCTGCATGGTTTGCATATAACTTTGTCCGTATTTTCAATCGTTTGATTTACAGCCCAGAAACCAAAGTATTTCCATATTGGGCTCCTAAGATCATCTGGGGTTTTAATCTCTCTTACTGAATGATCAGGGGTGAGTTTCTCGAAGCCTTCTTAATGCTACGTCGTTCGTTATTTCTATCTTTTAACACAGAACTTACGAACGACGTAGCGTTAAGAAGGCTTCGGGAAACTCACCCCAGGTTGGTTGCCATTTTGTATAATGCTACCAGCCAGTCCTAAGTTTCAGACTTTATTTCCGGTTCCTTACCAAACTGGGTGATTTTTTTACTGAGTTTTAATAATTCTTACCACACTGTCAGCATTCTTTCATGTTTTGCTTATAATTTGTTTGTTTTTTTTGTAATGAACAAACAAATAGATAAATGCATATTATCTTAATTATCAAATCTATTTTTGAAACATGTTCATAGGCATATTAAAATTAAATTTCCACATTCAAATTAAATGTGAGAGCCCTAGCGAAGGAACAAATCCACTGAGGACCTCAAGCCTGATGGGGGCGCTGTGTAGCTCAGTGGGTTAGGATGCTGCGCTTATGATCGGAAGGTCACCCAGCGTCAGCAGAGTGATGTCACTGTTGGGCCCTTAACCATCCCAAATGCTCCGCCGGCTTGCTGACCTTCCAGTACTTCTCACTGACCAACTCCAAGTTAAACGACCCATTTAGAACCTGCAGTACAGGAGACACGGTGAAGTTCTCAAGCTCCACAGAAGAAACTATATGCCACGTGCAAGATGAGTAAATTTGCTATTTTGGACCAATGAAGCATGTTGCCGAAACAACTCCAATGAGGTGTCAGACATACCGTGAAATCACAGCCGGCTTTGGGGATGTTACTGTTTCTCGCTGGCCGTCTCCACACTGGCAGAGCCGCCTTCTCCATTCCCATAATGCTCCTCCAGGAACAGCCTCTCAGCCAGGTACTGTCAAGTGGCCAACCGTGGCGTTCCCGGACATCTTGATGTACCTGGCCATGAATCCCACACTGTGACAAGTTACTGGGAAGCTGAATTCTTCGACATTATTCCACTCCTCGGTATACGTGTAAAGCCTGTAACACCGCAGGCCGATTTCTCGGCCATTGGAAGCCATCAGGCCGTCAGATAAAGTCGGGAACTGCCCGTTGGGCCTGTGTGTGTGGCACAGTTGGCTGAATGAGCATGTTGAATTGGTATCAAAGTTAGCTGGTGAAACTGAGCTCTCGGATCGGGATACATGTCAACCATCATCTCTAGTCTTATCGACGTGTTCCAGTGTAAATTTTCACAAGGGACAGGAGCTGATCATTCATCAGCTTTGGTTGGCGCTAGTTTTCTGCCATTCTCTTGGTGCGGAAGTGAATAATGAAACAGTAAACTACCACATTGCTATGATTATTTACACCAAAGATGCAACGACAACCTTACTTTGTACTAACTACTAAAATTAATTTGGTGGAAAGGGCAACATCAGGCTGATGGTAGTCACCCACCTTTGTCTGTGCCACTCGATCCTTTTCAATGAGTGTTGGATGAGGCTGGAGAACCATCTCTATCTCGTCGGCTCCAATCCCCGAAGCAGCATCCACATCCAAGCCCAGGTCACCCAAAGTCTTGTTGCTCCTACCCTTATGGCGGCCATCTTGGAAGAGAGACCAACAGAGTACAGTCAAAATGCATAGGTTCCTTTGGGTAAAGGGGTGGAACTGAGAGGAACGGATGTCCAAAGTTAGTGGTACTGATTAGGTTCAGTTGTTCCTCCATCTTGCTGCTGGATACAAACCTGTGTTTCATACCGAATCTGAGTTGTGACCCCCACAGCCCCCACCAAATCCGTTTTCCTCTCCACATCTGTCACAACAGGACCGTTTATTTTTCGTTAACGCTTTTCCCTGCCCTTCCAATCACCCCATTGTTCCCAAGAAGGAAAACCCCTCACCCACAAATATCTCCTTTCCTGTCCAAAGCATGTGCCTCTCGCGTAGTTTTACTCACTGCCGGGGCAGGAGAACTTCTTGCATCATGTTTCTGTCATACACAGAGACGTAAATATACACAGTCAGAAAAAAAGGTACCAATCTATACCTTTGCTTGTCACCCTCAAGTGTCTGCCAATTATACCACAGCTGTACTTTTTCGTGTAATTTAAGGTACAGAAATGGACCCCAAGGAACATCCCCAAGGTACAAACAACATTAATGTGCCCCCCCCCATGGTACAAAAATGCTCCTCAGAGTCCAATTCTATATCTTAAAAGGTACAATTACCCTTGAGGTTATACACCCAGTGACAAGCAAAGGTATCAACCGGTATGCCTTTTGTCTGACATGATCAGGGTTGGAGCAAATTACATGTTTAAACTCACCATGAGTATGATTATTCTTTGCTGTCGATTATAGTTTTACCTACTTCCTATTGGTTAATGCAATCCCGCCCATGGGAGCATCTTAAAATCTCTCTCTCCCGTCACTTCAGAGAAGGTGAGTAGAAAAGTTCTGACCCGACGCTGGGCAGCATTTGAAGGCCCTGCTGGTTGCTGTACTTGCTGATGTGACCCAGGTGCCTCTCCTCATGGGCTTATTGCTCATCTCTGCTTGGGCAGATCTTGCCGATGAGTGCATCAAAGTCCTGCCGTAGAGAGTGCGTCGATACCAGCTTCTTCTTGCAAGCTGGGCACTCCTGGTTGCTATAGCGACAAAGAACAATGGTGATGGAATTTCCGGTGACAGAACTCGGATCCATAAATCTACCAGTGCCTCAGTGGACAGGAAGGCAGACTTCATAAACAATTAGTATGAACTTTGTACTTAAGTAAACTGATAAAAATACAAGTTTGATACTAAAGTAGAGAACAATATATATTAAAAACAACAAATAAAAAAGTTGTAAAAAAAAAATTGAAATGAGAAATTTTCCCCATAATTCTCCTATAGGATGCTCCCCCAAAGAGACTCATAATGTGTTTTTAAGAAGACGAGAGCTACAGATAAGGGAAGGTGGATAAATATCAGATATTTCTGTCCAGGAATGGGTCCGTTAAGCCAGTACAGAGGGACGGGTGAACAGACCCAGATGGCAGTGCAGTGATGATAGAGGCTGCGGGGGGGGGGACACCATAATCTCCAGGTTGTTCATTGCCGCCACCTTCAGGGAGAATCGTAGAACTGCACCAAAAATCCAAGAACAATTTCGCTGTGTAACGCCCGTTAACGTCTCGCAATAAACAAATTTAAATTGAAGTCAGCTTTATGTACACCGCTGAACTATATTTTACTCACTTATTCACATAATAACACAAATTATCCAAGGCATCTGATATGTGTTAAGACCTAGGTACTATGCATTTTTATGACGCTGTGCATGCACCTGACTTTTAAAATACCCAGCGGGACATAGGGACCGAAGTTTAAGCCGTAGATATTTCCCACCCACTAACCTGCAGGTCCGATGTAATTCATACAAGCCGAGCACCCAGGTTTTACCAAGAGATTGCATACCACTGGTTTGTATAATCTGGGTCATTTTTTAGCAGGTGACAAGAAAACCGGTTATATAAAAGAAGGGCAGAAATAAAGAAAAATTTCTTCCTGTTAAAATCTTTACAAGTGAATCAATTTACAAACCCTTGAACTACACCGAAACAAATACGTATTTTACAAAAAGCTGGAGAAACCATCTTGTCCAACTTGCACAACATTTTTCATTATTACAAAATCTCTGTTAACATTAAACATAGTGAGGAAATTGCAAAAACGTTTCCGCCTATATTCTATATTTTGATTTTGATCAACGTTGCGAAAGCTGTAGGACATCGCCAATACAAACTCTATTCCAAAACACACGCACATGCACACAAACATCAGGTCTGAACCAATTTTACGCGCTGCTTTGCAAATCAAATTATTTAGATGTATTTATGGATCATATCCATCGTTTCATTACCGCGTGTGCAGCAGGTGTACATACAGAAAAGCTAACTGTGTGTATCGCGCAAACAAATATCAAAGCTTTCCTTCCGAAACATTAAACTTTTGCTTTTTCAACTATGGTATGGGGGGCGGCTAAAGCAGGAAAGTGACTTACTGAAAGAAAGACAACTCTGTAATCTGCGATTTCGTACAATGTGTTTGACGACAAACACAATCTGCATTCCACACGCTTGTAAAAAAAACCCAATATGGTGGCTGTTTATCTGCAGTGGTTTTCGGGAAATGTAGTAACAATTACCTAAATATTGCACTTTTAACGTCATAAAATTAAATTAATTGTTATGGACTTACTAAGTCAGTTATTCTCTTATATTAAATGATAACAGATTAAGTCAATAAATACCCCTTTTCACAGTTATGGAGTAACTTGCAATCGATTGCTATATTACAATATATTTTGATGAGAGATAAAAACTCAAAAAACGATACTTTTTATCATGTTGTACATTCAATCTTAATAGCTGATACGGAATTGTATCACATCTGAAAGAATAATTTAACATAAACTATATAATAGTTAATTCCATCCATTTTACTGTTCATTTAGATGTTCAGCTCCACCCTAAAATAATAGCAAAAATAATGGATATTCAAATATAATACAGTTGGGCTGTTTTTCTTCCAAAAATACTAATTTATGTGTTATTGATATATTGAACACATCGAAAATGCCTAAACTCCTATTTATACGCTTTTGTTAAAGGCATGGAGTAAGTGAAGTATGAAAGGCGGCGCTGCAGTTTGAGGAAGTTCATGATGCCCTGGTGTGATAGAGCTGAGAATAAAAGGGTGGGTGCTGTACATCGGCCCGCCCGTGTCGCTGAGAGCAGGGCGCTCCCGCATCTGAAGCCGATAGAGGACACACATACACCTGCACCGTAAAAGTGATCAGGGGACACCTTCACTGAATCATGGGCGCGTCTTCCTCCAGTCTCCTGGATGAAAGCAGATCCAACTACATCAGAGGTAAATCGGGAAAGTGTGAAATCCCACGTCGTTACATTTGTTGCAAAGTTTTCAGACGAGTCTGCAGTCGTATCATCACAAGGTATCGATTTTGCAATTGCTACATTTTTTCCCCACTTGGAAACATTAAATGTAAACTTCTCTATTTTTATATTGTATGCCATTTTCTACCGCGAACCTCTCATTTGAAACGACAGCGTTTAGTTTAATCTCTATAGTAGTAAAGTTGCATCTGTTCTGGTTATACTCGATGCATGCAGTGCTCAGGTTTATGGATACCCCAAAGATCGGAACGTTTCTCTCACGAGTCAAGAGTCAAGATTGCGTGACATTATCCGCGAAGTATTTGGAGTCGGAGGATATTTGTCCTACACAGTGGACTAATCCCGTTTTGTCACGTCAAAGCATTAGAGTCCAGATGCTGCAGTAAATTAACGCAGATTTATCGCAAATGCAGGGAGATTAACGCGGGCATCGACTGTGTAGGGTAATGAATTCTCTCGAGTAGCTGATATTTTTTATTGTCATCTAAGGTCATTTGGACATTCTACTTTAATCCAAGTATTGCCTATCGGTAGGTTAATTGTAAAAAAAAAAAAACATGCAAAGAATGGTTTGTCTCAGGGCGCGGTCTCAGTAGCAGTTATAGATAACCGAATGCCTACTATGGCATCCCGTGTGTTATCGTGAGGTTTGTTTATTTTGGATTGTATTAACCAGAAGTGACACTGCCATTCCTAAACGGAAGATGAAACGTGGACCTACACCACCTGATAGAATGCGTAAATAGGACAGTAACTGAAATGGTACCAGACAAAAAATCTAAACATATTAATCGATCACATTTTTTTGGTTGATATAAATAACTTGATTGTGTTTTTTTCCACATTTTTCAGTGATACATTTCATTATCTTTAACCACGTCTTCCAAAACGTAACATTTTTTAAACTCCGGTTTATTTATTGTACAGTGCCATTTACTTCGAAAGCAGAAGCCGTAATTAAACTAACCACAGGAAATTTTATCTATGCGTTAAGATGTCTTTTGGAATATTATATATTACTTTAATTGATATAAACTGTACAAAGATGTAATACACATAGACGAGACTCGAGGATCCACAAAAGAAATTTCAAGTTATATTCTTTTGTGGGACATATGAGATATTATTTTAGAAATTGAGTTAAACCAGTGAACCACACTGGCTGGACTGGACATCTGACACTGGCGAAAACGTGGGCCAGAAACATTTATCAAAAGGGACCCCCCCCGGCTTGCTAAAAATTTACCATGGGGGGCCCTAAAGACCACGGCCGATTTTTTTAACCCCAGTCCAACCATGGTAAACCATGGAGGATTGATATTTTTTTGGGAGGGAAAAAATGCAGTGAGAGGCATGCGGCCTGACTACAATCTGTTACTTCAAATATGAACGTTCTTCATACAAGTATGAAAATAGCACATTTGCACAATAGCACAATATACTAACATTAATTACAGCCACATTTTTAACACTGTTCTCAGCCTGTGATAGGTTTGTGGTTGCTGACTCGATGAAGTTGTGCAAAGCCTTAATTGACCGTAATGGTACAGGCAACACTCAGCAGTAATGTATGTCAACTGTAAACCGTAAAAGAGTTTTGGTTGTGACTCATATTCCTGACTGGTGTAAATGTGGCTATATGGATATTTCAGCTGGCTGGTGCAAAAGGATGCACACCAGTCAGGAAAAATGCTTCTTTTATTCCACAAGGATAAAGTATAAGTTGATGCTAAAGGTTTGAATCAGTCACTGAGGTGGACATAAGGTGTTTTCAAAAGTATGCAGATTGATTCTACAAAAAGATTCGTCAAAATGCTCATAATCAGACTGAGAATAAGATCATATATTTGACTTGCAGTCAGCTAAGGAGAAATCTTCAGCTATAACTTCTTGATGCAAACAGTCTCGGTGCCTCCCTTTACGAAGGTGCGAGTTAACCCTAAAGGTCTGATTTCCTGTTACCAGAAACAGGTGGCATAGTATTGAAGCATGTCACTTGTGATCCAGAGGTTGTTCAAAACTCTAGAGTCACAACATCATAGTGAATCTGAACAGTGCTGTTTGCTAACAGCTCCTAGCAGCTATAGTCTTGAATGAGTGGGATGGACTCATTCAATGGGTGAGGTTCCAGAGAGACGGAAAACTATTTTGGATGAAGGAACCTAAAGGCTAAATCTTGACCATAGCGTTCAACCTTTGGGTATTGGCTAGACGCACTGAAGCTAATATCAACAGACAAGTTTAACAATGAGATCATGCAGTGTTCCTGTAAAAAATATTCTCTCATCTGCAGGACTTTGGGGAAGAACAGTTGTGATCTTAAAGCCTTAAATATATCCCACAGTTGCCCTCGTTTTCTCCAAATAGCTTCTAATGCATTGTTCATAGGTGTAACGTGGGAAACATTGGCATTCTACAGATAAATGCCATACATCCCTCTTACAACCTGTTACATAGTACAGGGTCACAAGGCACAAAGAAACTCATTTTGACAAATGTCCAAGTAATGTAACGCTGGACTTTCCATATCGAGGTTGTGAAATTTCCTGCTTTTCATAATCCAACCCACCGCAAAATTAACTTCCCCGTTTTATGGACAGTCACAGTCGTCGTCAAACATCCCTTTTATGCGTTGTCAATCGAGTCTAAACTCTCGGGCCGACGGATCTTGAAGCTCGAAGGACAGTTTCACCCCACCTTGTCTTTCGGGCATTTTAACTCCTGCTAGTTAGGGCTGTTTCAACCAGCGTCCCAGGATGATATCACATGTGCTCACTTCCTCTCCCATGCAGCTGTTCCCCCAGGAGGTGCAAAACACAAAATCCCATACCTCTATATAGTAAAAGCTTATTCAATGTAACGGAGGCCAAATTTCTGTCAGGTAATGAGTGGAACTAAAATATCTGGTCTCAGCTAGAATAGCCCGACCACCTTCTCTGGGGTCGTAAACAATATGGATATAACAGATCGCCTCAGTGAGCGAAGATATCCCCCCAGCTGCATAGTGACATTCCACAGAAGTTGCCAAGCGCTCAGTGATGCATCTACAGGCTGCTATCGTTCCACGTTTCGACTGTACGCCAAAGCTATAGTTAGTCATGCCATACGCTTCATATTTGTTCTGCTGTTCTTGAATGTTCTAGCGTAGTCGAATAGCAGTAGGCACCGGGGATTAGTCGTATCCATCTTAATGTTAGCTGTGATATGAGTCACAAGACCGTGTCACAGAGCGTCTTTTCACTGAATGGAAGGGCTATTTGTCACAGGACTCGTTTGTTTCTTCTGTCCGGCGGTGGAGAATTGTAGGTGGCTTTTCTCCATTGACACGCAAGCCACGTCAGAACTCGTGTCAGTGGTAAAAGTATAGAGAGCAATGAGTCTTACTGATGCATTACAAAGAACTGGGAACAACTGCTTTGGTATTTTTAATACAGATTGGTTTCGCAGATGGAGTAGAGCCAGGCAAAGTGCTTTTCCTGCTTGTGGTTCAGTCAAACCACCAGGCTTATGAGGTTACTTCTCCATGACTGTTTACCTCTGCATACACTTACAGTGGCAGTAGAGTTGCACAGTTGCACCATTGTGAAGACCTTTGAAAACGCTACCAAACAAACAGGAAACTACAAATGAGGGGTGTGGCCAGCTGGCGCTTATTATTTATTTTTTTTGTTAGCGTCTGGCTAACAAATTCCTCACATAGCCCTGTCCCAGTAAGTCAGCTTGGGACGCCTGGAAGATATGGCTTCATGACTATGACACCAGGAACGGCCGACGACCTGCTTTGGCTAAAAAAATACATCAGATGTGGACATTTTTGAACGGAGATGTGCCACTTTGTATAAAAAGGATTTCCGAGTAAACAGAAGATGAAACTCCAAACCGAGGAGTGTGGAACACGTCTGAACAAATGAGAAGTCATTCGGG
>JAODLD010000049.1:6821221-6835179 GCA_026781065.1 Mormyrops boulengeri
GGGTTGGCATATTCATGTCCATCTGCTTGTTTGCAGATATAACCTTTCGTGTTAAAAACACAGACATAATTTGGGCTTTTATCAATAAAGTTTTATAGGCTTGTATTAAATCATTTGTAGGCAGGAGCGTACCTAGGGATTCTGCACCCCTCCCATCCAATTTTATGTATCATTTTATGGATTCAGGTAGATTTTTTTTGTGATTGTTTTTTACTGCATTTTTAATGATGCTCCAAAAATTATCCAGACCCCTGTGTCCACCCCCCAACCCCCCCCACACACACACCTGGTCCATGCTCCACACTGCCATACCCCTACCTTCTTTCTGCAGGTTTTGTTTGATTGTGTATTGTCTCACCCCATGTGCATGTGCTGCCGCATGCCGGCCATGTCCCCCCCCCACACACACACACACCCCACCTCCCACCTCAGCCACAGCCCCGTCCACCAAGTGGCTTCCGGCCAAACAGGACATGGCGGAGACGCCTTGTCCTGCCACCACATACCCGGGTTTTACCGGGGGCTGATTCTCCGCAGCTGTCATAAGTAAACACAGATTCAGTCTGGTCCCAGCTTTTGAGCTACCTCACCCCAGTTTAGTGTCGAGGAGGAGGCTGGAGTGCAAAGCTCCAGGCTGCAGGGGCGATTTTAGGATTTGACCCCTCCACATGCGTGAGTGGGGGGGTACCAAATTTTTCCAAAAATACGGATTGCCAAATGCTTTTAGAATATTTATTTTTCAGGTGGTTCAGGGTGGGAAACAGCCTAGCCCGTGTGTGCTGTATTTATAAACACAGTGCGGCCTGCTTACCAGGTGTTTGATCTCACATTTGCCTTGTAGCTCTCAGAGAGAGAATAGGAAGTGACCTCATGTGTTTTTGGGTGAACGTGTTGTCATCCTGTGGATCTGTCCGCCGGGGGAGGCGGGGTAATATCCGTGTCAGTGTGGCAGTTGGGCTGCAGGGGGGGCCGCCTGGATGGGGCTCAGTCTCCCCGAAAGTGACTCCCGGTACCTCTGGGGACCTGGCCGAGGGGACAGGGGTCCCTCTTGTCAGTTTCCTGTTCTAGAGGAAACTGGGTGAGGAAATAGCTGTGATCTTCCCAGCATGGGACTAGAAACCAGCCCACTCATAAACATCCACACATTCAGGATGTCCTTGCCACTATGGTGAGTTCTCCCAGGACTTGGGGGAGGGCACATTTGGGGGCCTGTTTAGTGTGAAACTACTTCACAGTTCACTCCATGCGCTCTGTGGAATGCGTAGCGGCGGGTCGTAACTCTCGACCAGGCATCTGACCTTTCAGAACCGGCCCAAAGCTGTTCCTGAAACACTCCCATCGCATAAACTATGACATTATGTCCTTAGGCTCAGAAGATACTGAATGTAAGAAACACAGCCTTGCCAAGGAGATCTGTACAGTAATGCGCCAGTTAGCTTAATCTACAGTGGTACATCCTGTAATTACCACTGTAATTGTTGTGAGATTGTCTGCAGTTATAGCAATCATTAACATACAGTTCTGGAAGCTCTTTGAAAATCTTCATTTTTTCATGTCCACACTTAGTGTGTTTGAAACAAAGAGAGGATGCGTGTAAATAGAAAGATGACGCGTGCGTTCGCTGCCAGTGTGGTGGTGTGGTTAAGGCTTCGAAACAGGCTTGAGGTGCGAGATGGCTCCTATCCATGGTATTTCCGTCGTCATTCGATGCGAGCGATGCAGTGGGTTAACGGCAATGCCACTGCGGTCTGGACAACTGCAGCTACATGCAAGCACTGCTCCCCTGTGCAATAAAACATTCCAGACCATGAGCATGGTGCAGGAATTACACCCTAACTTGCTGAAACAACATCGGATGTGCGATTTGCATTGGACAAATAAACAGTCACATTTGCTGGCGCGTGCTGTCTACCAACATCTCTGCACACCAGAGGAAGTTGATATCTCAACCACACAACCCCACACGTCATTCTGTACCTCTCATGTATTTTATCACACTCAGGTACCATTCTTACAGGGCTCCCTGCCAATTGCCACCAAAAAATGTACTGGTCCAATCCTGGCCTCATTCCTTATACCATATGACTAAGGCATTTGTCCCTCCTGTGAGTCACACTTCAGACTGACTGCTGTACTAGATAATGGTGTGGTTGCAATTGTGTGGCAAATGATGATGGCTTTTCATATGAGCTGGGGTGGGAATTAGTTGATTAAATCTGCATGGATTTTCATCTGCGGAGGCGGTGTGCGGCTCGGTGGGTTAGACCTTTGTACCTGTGATTGGAAGGTTGCCGGTTCGAGTCCCGGCCTCAGTGGAACAATTGCATCTCTGATGGGCCCTTAAATAAGTCCCTTACCCCCCTCCCCTGAATGATGCATTGGGGTGATGAATAAATGTATGTTCGCCTATATGTATGTGTGTGTCTGTCCCAGAGGAGAGCATGATGGGATATGTATAAAAAAAAAATAAACATTCCGACGTAATTGTGCAAATGGCAAATAAAGTATCAATTCAACAGAATCCCTCTGTTTTTGAAGGGGAGGCGATATCCCGTCTTTTGTAAGTTTTCACAGCTGCAGTACAGTCCACATTGTGTCAAAACTCTTAGCACATTGTTTCTTGAAGCTTGAGGGAAAAATCTACCCCCCCGTGAAAGAAAACTGGACGCAAGGTTTCTGAGAAGGCCCACGGGTCTGAGCAGGACATGAGCCAGTCGTCCTGTTTGGCTCACGGGGGCTGGAGCGAGCAGCTCCTTTCCCAGAGACTCCAGATGATCCAGGACACCAGAGTCTGAAAAACTCAGAACTGTTCGATTTGCTGTCCTATGCCGGCGTGACGCAGACAGCTGCAGGAACCTCCTGACAAAGTCATTTCTGCGTGCCGTCAGGAGAAAGCGAGACTGTGAAACGTGAAAAGCAGCTGTGGATAAAAGACGAGATTACTAACCATATGCAGTTCTGATGTACTGAATACAAAGTAACTCACGCACCATGTCACCATGGTGATATACACCGTGTTCCGATAAACCATAACTATAATCTTCACGGTAAATGCTGTGTTGCTTCCTTCATGAATGTGTTTCTTGTCCCTTGAATGCATTGTACGCCAGAAATGTGCAATAATTTCCACATAACGTATTCCAAAATGAGAAAGGGTGAACGGGGGAAAAAAAATGGAAATTTTTTTACCAGCTCCAAGTACAGAACTACTAACACAGAGTAGAATGTGGAAGGAAAAACTGAATAGTGACAGAATCATAGATGTCCTGCTTGTTATTTGGGAAATGAAATGCTGCTGTCTGTCCTGGGCCTAGGTGTCTGTTTTCATTTTGGCCTTTTCATGCATTAGAGTAATTCATTCCACCCATAAATTCTAGCTAAATTAGACTCTTTGTAGAATTTTCCTGGATTTAAAATTATACATTAGTATTGGAATTATATTGTCTTGGTTGGATGAAATTATTTTCTGTTGCATGGTGGTTTTAAGTAGAAGTTAATGCTAAAAAAGGAAATATGGTAGTTAATTTGAAAGTTATGCGTATTATACATGATTATACATTATGACTCCACTTGATATTTAGAAGTGGATCCATGGGGAACAGCTCGTTTAAATATATCAGATCATGCAATGGTATGAGTGATACTGCTGGAGGTAGTTAGCTGGGGACATTTACGTGATGATTTTATCCAAAGCAACTTGAGGTGAAGGAAAATGTGACTCCCTGGGATTCGAAGCCCATAACCTTTGTGTTGTTAGCATACTGATCTACTTATGGTGTTATAGGGTCTACAAATAGCAAGCACTCAGGAAAGTGGCTGACCCCCTAAAGCAACGTCACTTCGTGTTTCAGGCCAGACAGAGGCCAAGCTGAAGAACTTCAGCCCTCACTACAGGCGTCAGTACCTGGTGACCTTCTTCTCCCAGGTCCAGGATGAGGTGGAGCAGCACAAGACGGTCCAGCCGCAGCTCCTGAAGCAGCGGGTAAGGCGAGGCTGAAATGAGTCTTTGAGGCGAACAGAGGGCGGGGTTACCCGCTTGATTTCAGCCAATGGGAGCCAATAAAATTAAGTGGGAGAGTTAGAAAAGCAGTGAGTGGCTGCTCACAATGATCGAGTGAAGCTGCATGGGTGAATCTTAATATGCGTACTCGACCACACTTGTGTTCCATGTACCAGTTTAACGTCATCTTCCATTGTCGAAGACCAGTTCCAATACTCAAGAACAGAAGTACAGAGGATGGTAAAAATCCCCAGGTGTCATTCTTGCCATTCCCCAGATATCCAGGATGCATTGATTGCATCCTCGCCAAAGAAAGACCGATCCCATAATTCATTGCGTCCCAAATTCATTCTTAGAAGGCAACTTCACAAGGCCACTCTTGCCAAGACTACAAATATGATCTTTGTGTTCTTGGTGCGAGACCCCATGTCCCCCTTTGTTACTTTTTTATACCCTTAAATATATATGGATGTATATCTATACCTCTTCCTCTCCCTTTTTCCTACCATCCCCAATCACCCCCCTCCCCCCAGCTCATGGTACCAGGTTGTTTCGGGGCTAAAGGGAATTAATTCGTCTTATAGAATATGTATCCTTTCGATTGAAGTGGCTAGGGTTGGCAGTCCTGTGATTGATGAACCCTGTCTGCTGTTAACAGGAAGCCCCAGAGGAATCTGAGGTCATCTACAAGGAGACTGTGCTACACTTTGATGACACCAGGAAGTGGAAGGAGAGGCTTGTGGTGGTGCGAGCCAACTACAGCCTCGAGTGCCACGACAGTAATGAGGTTGTACATACTTGCCACTGGAGTAGCTCAGTGTGCATGAATGATCTTTCAAATGGCCAAGGGCAAACACTTAAAAGGAGCTTGGCATTCTCTGCTGAGCTGTGATTCTTTTTGCCAGACCTTCACAAAAGGTGCTCCCCCACGATACAAACTCCAGCCAACAGGAGGCACTGTTCTGACATCGGAAGAAAAATATATGGCCATGGTGGACAAGGCCTTCCCTGACCCCAACAGTGAGTGTCCCTCCTGGTAGCACTAGCATCAATAAGTCAATGTTCTAATTCTAATAAACGCATCGACAGAGGAGCACAGATGACATCCAGCTGCCTGTATGGTTTTGGTTGGATCTTCTGGAACGTATGGCTAGACTATCTTCATGTCACCATCCGTCATCCAGAGTTAATCTTTTTTAACTTTCAAGGACTTCCTCATCGCTCGCCTTGTTCCACTTCCCCCTTGGCTGCAGGCACCAAGGAGGAACCGGCTGCTCCCCTGGTGGCAGTGCCTGGCCCGTTCCCCGTCTACCTGCAGCTGCCTTACTCCAAACACGCCTATTTCTGCTTCGAGCAGGAGGACCGCCGGGCGCCCTTTGTGTCCATGCTGAACGAGTGCATCCGACACCAGAACCATGGTACCATCTATAAGCATTCTGTATCGGTGCAGTTCCGACGGCGGGTACTCGAATTGCAGTGCTGTGTTCTAAGCAGGCTTTGGGCTTCTCATTAGTGGGTTTTCTACAGCGGTTAGAGCGTGCTAATAATACTTATCTTTGTCACGGCTGCTTCCTGCACGCTGCAGGCCCTCCTCTTACCAGTTGGCTGGCGGTTAGCGCAGGCCCGCAAGGCGGCGGCCTATTTTTTACACTGACGGCACACTGAAAAGCCACCGTGTGTCCATGAAGCTGAGCGAAATTAGATAAAATACCAGATCGATTTCAATGCAGCTTCTCATTAAAATATCCTGATAGAGCTGGGCGATCTTACCCGGAAAGGGCTGCTGTGTATGTGTATACGGGTTTTCGCTGCAACTCCCAAATTTGATTACTAATTAGAGGACTGAACAGTTCTCATGTGGGTTTGAACAGCTGACCTTAAGGTTATCCCAAAAACCTGCATACACACCGGCCCTTTGCGGATAATCATGCAAATGATTACATGTCTATAGTTTAACACTGACGTAAGCGTGAATGATGTAAACGATGCAAACGATGGCTCTTATGTGCCATGAGGTACGCGCTCAGCCTGACGCTGCCTCCTGTCCTTTTCTCTTTCCCAGACTTCCTGAAGAAGACAACATGTGAAGTCCAGGCCTTCGTGAAAGCAGTCCAACTGCACAGACAGGAGAAGGGTCACTATGAATCATGGGATATGCTGATTGGCAGTGATATGCAGGTGGGTTCCTACTCTGTGCCAGGTGTTAGTTTCATTCTTGCAAAAAACTGCAGCCACCGTGAAGTTTGAAACCGGCGCTGTTTGTTGATGCTGGAGTGCAAGGGCCAGCGTTGCCTCCTTGTTTCGCCCTGGGACTCTTCTGTGTGAATGACTGACTCATCTAGGAAGAGCTGGTCTGCTCATTGTGGAATCAGTCTGGCCTGGTAGACCGTGAAACCTCTGAGAACAGCGTGGGGCTTTAGTGTGGGTCAAGGCAGGTTTGTTTTTGAACAAGTGCTGCTTGCAGGAAACGTAGCCATTGCTCAGGAAACACCTACGGTCTCACTGGGCTATTGTTGAAGAAACCCACCCCCCACATTCCGACACAGTTTGAAATCCGGAATGTATGAAAGAACAGAACCAGGCCAGGGCATATGCTAGGGTTACCAAGGAGCGCACTGGGGTGTGTTAAAGCCACACGGTCAGGACACGAGCGGCTGCTTCAGCTGACCCGCCGCTTGTGTGCCCCTCCACTCTTCCTGTCACGGCTCTCGACTTTGTGTGCTCGAAAGGTGCTGGCCAACCTGGTGATGGAGGAGCTGGTGCCCACGCTGCAGACTGAGATAGTGCCTCGGCTGAAGGGAAAGAAGATGGAGAGGAAGAGAGCGTGGTTTGCGGTGGGTGTGAGTCGTCCAATACAGCAACCGCTGCTGCACAACTTAGCAACACTCTCGCATTGCCTTAGCGTTGGTAATCCACCGCATCTGTATGCAAAGAAGGAGCACTTGCTGTAGCCATGGTAACTTGAACACAAATCGTGACTAAAATCTAGACTTTACTTTGCGTCATGTTTCCTCCTCTCACCCTCAAATTCATGCCTGATTTACATAGTGCCCTTGTTGGGATTAGGTTGGGTTTGAACCGGTTGATGCTCTAGATTAGGTTAGCACTAAAGAATGTCATGGTGGGTTCCACCTAAACAGTTTGGTTCCTCTGACGGTTCTCCCTCAGACAGTAGATGCGGCCTACCTTCTGGTCCAGGAGCAGCTGTCAGAGGGTCTGGCCTCCCTGAAGGAGGAGTGCTTCTCTGATGCCAAAAAACAGGAGGCCCAAATTCGAGAGAACATGGACCAGATTGTCAACTCCAAAAACTTCCTGGCTGGCAAGCTAGAAGGTAAAAGAGGTTGGAGGGTCAACCGGGGTTTGTAGATCTCTTTTAGTATGCTAGCTGTAAAGATATCAAGAGCTAGCAACTCTGGACTGTCCACTTACCGACTAGCAGTACCGATGATTTGAGAATGAGAACGTTCATGCACCTACATCCCACACAACCTCTTGTGCTTGACACTCGGTTTGATGTTCAAGGGGTTGGCCAAAGCCGTCTTGTCTTCCTGCCCTCCTGCAGCCACGGTGTCGGAAGCGGTGCGGAAGTTCAGCGCCGAGAGCGTGCAGCCGTACCTGGCGTCCATCCTGGAGGAGCTGATGGGCCCCATCAGCCTTGGCTTCCAAGAGGCGCGTCTGCACTGTGAGAAGGCAATGGACCGGCTCTGCCAGGAAGTTCAGGAGAAGGGGGCTCCTGCGGACCTAAAAGGGGTGGGGCACCAAACTCCAAAGCAAAAAAATTTTTACAACTGTGTCCCCGTGCCACAAGACCTAGGCAAACCACATTTAGTTTAAAGATCATTCATTAAAGTATTTCCCCTTCTTGAGTTTCCCCCCCAGGCCCTGGACAAACTGGGGAGGGAAGGACTGCAGGACTGTCACCAGCACTTGGATGTCCTCGCAGTGCAACTCCAGGAACTCCGCAACCGCTTTAAGTTCTCCAATGTCACATGCCTGGTGCAGTGTGCCCTGATTGACATACAACAGGTGACCACTAGGTGTCATTCATGAGCAGCATAAGTCAGTGTTAACCACAAAGAGCTTTCTATTAATGACATGTTTTTTTCTGCTCTGCTGGCCGCAGCTGATGGAAAATGCAGCGTGCACCTTCGAGATCCTGCTCAGCGCTGCTCTTAAGGGCAACCTGGCCAATCCCGCCTCTGACATAGAGAAAGTCAAACACAGGGTTCTGAAGGTAGGCAGGCTCAAGTCGTCAGATCCAAACCTACATGGAGCTCACTGCATTAATTCGCTAACATGACCAGATCATACATGCAGCCTGGATTAGGTCGATTTATGCTCTGTCCTTCCGTCCAGAAGATGCTAAGCTATATTACGAGCTTCAAAGGTTTCAAGAGTAAAACTAATAGGAAACGGGAAATTAATTAGCATTTCTTATCAATCAGCAATATGACTACGACAGCAGTACAGTGAGGAAGACGATCTTCCAGGAGGCCCTGGTGGACATCACCCTGCCTGCCATCCAGAGGAGCCTGGCCCCCACTTACAAACTGGTCAGTCCTTTTGGCCAGTATCCACCCCTGAGCTAAAATATCAATTCAACTACTTTTCTGATTCCCGCCAACCGACCCCATCACAACGTTACAGCAATCTGTCAGCTGTGGGCATTATGAACCTATTCACCACCCTCTTTGTCCCCACAGGAGCTGCAAAAGTTTGACCAGTACATCTTTGCCGACTGTACAAATTTCATACAAGTGGAAAACGTCTACGAGGACATTCTCCTGCAAATTCTTGAGGGTGAAATAAGCAAAGGTATGTTTGTCCGGGTGTCCTGATTGAGTATCGGAGCCGAATGGAGATGTGTGTGTAACGAACAGAGGAACAGAGAAAGGAAGGAGTGTAGGAGTACGTACTGAAGCCGAGATACTGCAGCATTGAAAGCTGCTTGCTTCATGCAGGATTGTATGATGGAGAATTGGGGAAAAATGGAATCTCTTCAACGGATCGTTAGCACTATATGAATACATCCTAACACATCAAAGAGTAACTTTGCAGAGAACGACAATATGAGAAACATAATTGGATAATTACATTTATAAGTAAGTCACTTGTTTGTTGTTTGCAAAATTAATATATGTAAATACGTATCTACACACTGACAGACAGACAGACACACACACAGGTTTTCCAGTTCACTGTCAAACCATCAAAATTAGTTTTATCTGTGAAATAATGTGTTTTGTCAAGGACTTGGATCCCCAGTCCTGGTTGTGAAAAGCTGACCTACTTGCAATATTTCTTTATACCACCTGTCAAGAGAATTATAAACTTTATAAAGCATAAAAAGTGATTATATGTACACTGGCTGTGGATTTTACAGAGTTTAACTGAGTTTCACTACTAGGTGGCACCATTGCTCTACAGAAAATTGAACAGCACATTACGGTTGCCCTGACCTGTTCCTCTTTTTGTGACCGTTTATAGTGGTGAAGGAGGCAGCTAAAATGAAGAAGCACAACCTGTTTGTGGACAGCACCGACCACCCCTTCGTCAGCCAGGGTAGCCTGAGCGACAGACGCACTCCTCCCACATCCTCCCCTGCCAGTCCAGCCAAAACAGCCACCTCACCAAGTCCGGCACCCACATCGCCACTCCTGAGAAACGGGGGGCCTGTGAGCCAACAGCAGGAGGTCACGCCGATCACAGCCAAAGAGGCAGACGCAGAGACTCCAGGCCTCGCCCCGGATGCCGAAGGCCCCGCCCCAGATGTCGAAGGCCCCGCCCTGGATGCCGAAAGCCCCGCCCCAGATGCTGAAGGTCCCGCCCCCAGCTCTGAGGTCACTGCCCAAGCAGACCATGTGGTGGAGCACATTGCAGCACTCAGCGTAAACTGTGCTGGAACTGGTACAGATGGGATGGTAGAGGACAGGGTGATGGCTACAGCCCAACAGCAGGTGACGGACAGAGCGGTCTACCTTAGGTGTCCAACAGAGATTAAGGAAGGCAGCGTCGTGTGCATGGATGGCTCTGTAGGAGTAGAAGATGGTACTCTCATGGCTGGCCATGTCAACGTTAAAGACAGTGGCTCAGTTCCCCTTTGTGTGACAAACAGTGTTTCAGGAGTCAACGATTCCCTGCCTAGAAAAGACAGCACTGTATTTGAGTCTGAACTGGAAATAAGAGAAAGTACTGAGGAGCCCTCAGCAGAGGTAAAAGACAGTGCTAAAAAACCCCAAGATGGGCTGGAAGACAATGCTGGAGTTCATCCTAAACCCTCTCTGGAGAGTGGTACAGTCCATCATGTACCCCGTGTGGAGGAGGACAGTGGTACAGTCCATCATGTACCCCGTGTGGAGGAGGACAGTAGCGCAGTCCATCATAAACTCTGTGCGGAGACAGAGAGTGAGGTGGTCCCAGTCGGGGCCTCCACAGAGTGTGTGACAGATCTTTTTACCACTCCGGATGCTGAATCAAATTCAGAAGTCAGTGGTGATCCCAGCGAGGAGGTCACAGGTCACCTGGCTTGCATTATGAACAGTGGAGATTCTGGAGGAACAGCTCTGGTTTCCCAAGATGCTGACACTGCCGGGAGCAATGGTGTGTCAGGCACTACAGACCAAGGATTGCAGGCAGGAGAGCCAGCCGTCGCGTCCCATTCAGAAGTGGAGCCAGCAGGGGGCGCTGACGATCCATCCAAGGCAAACATTTCTAACAACGACAGCTCTGACCCTACCGAGGTGGAGCTGCCTCTGGACAGCATCAAAGAGATCAGAGATTTGGTGGTGGAGATAATCGAGGTGGAAGAGTTAGTGCAGAGGAACCCAGACAATGACCAGGTGTAGGCTAACTCCACCCACTCAATGACCATGTGTAGGCTAACCTCACCCACTCAATGACCAGGTGTAGGCTAACCCCACCCACTCACAACACACATATCGCCACCACATGGAAAATAAGTGAGCAACAAAGACTGGGGAATTCTACAAGGGTTTGACAAGTACATCTCAAGTAATGGGCCCAAGTGCATCCAACCTATTGTAAAAACACACACTTACCCTTAATGCAGTTCCAGTACTTCAGACTTACATGCTTATTTTTTTAACTGGCTTAATCTAATTAACTAGTCACTACATGAGTACTACCATGCAAAAGCAGAATTAACATTTACTAAACCTCTTGCACGTTGCTTTTTGTCAAGTTTCCATATCATTGTGACATTTTGTTTTCGGAGATACCCACCTCCCCTCTCCTTCACAAAAATGCTCCATTGCTTAGCATGTATTCCACAGCCTTTATGACCCCCTGAGATGCCTACCCCCCCGCCCAGCCCCAACTGTTACATGGAAACTGTAAAGCCACATTTCTCAGCAGGAAGACAAGCATTTAGTTTCGGCACATGGTGATATCCGCGACAACACTATAGCGAAACTGCATCAGATTAACAGTCACCTTGCAAATAACCTATTCGGAGAGACTGCCTCTGGAGGAGTTTACCATACCTATTTTGGAACAGGGAAATTTACAGTAAAAACGTTTTACTTTGGAAAAGAATTGTAGTAATAGAAAAACACTTTTTTTTTAAAATGCGCTGAGGATACTTTGCAGAAAACTGGAGACAGTAAATACTCTTTTAAACAAACTGGTGTTGCGATCATCTTTATTTGAAAGAATGCGCACATAAACAGACCAATCATACCAAACTTCATATAAACTGTCCAGTCACACAGCTTCAGAATTCGATCAGCGCAGCAAATGCTTCTTAATGTTAGAGCAGACATGACGAGCGTCAGGCCCCCACTGGGAGTCCCACTGTCCCAGAATGGCTACAAAAAAAAAAACAACAATCCATAGAAAATAATAAATAATACAAAAGAACATTTCTAAACCGGTAATGTATATTGTTAGCCAGTAACAAAAGTAACATAAGGTAGTGCTTTCTTACGTTTTAATTTAATACAGTAGCTTTGTATTGCCAGCAACAGTTCTACGACGTGTAATGCAACAGTCTTCCAGTGTCAGAACATTAAATACTTTCATATAAGCAAAAAACACCAAGACATTAATCCATGCAACTGTTTCCAGGACACTTCAGTCCGTCGACTATCATAAAAAAAAAATTCACTACTAAAAGTTTATTATACAATGCGTGTGTCTGTTTTTTACTAAGTCTGCTTGACACTTATTGATGTTTAATGAGTTACAAGTGGAAGCCTACACTTCAGTCGTGGAGCTTTCCGATGCGACATGCGGCCGAATAACCCGACGTGCAGAAACACTTTGAGTTATGAGAGGCCGCTGGCGGAATGGCGAAACTAAATCCGAACTAATTCCAAGGATGATTGTGATAACGTCGTATAAAATATAAACATGGAACCCTAACTACTCAAAGCCGTTACGTTTAAGTGCTGGGCATAATGTTGGCATCGTAATAAACTGCCAGTCTAGTTTGCCGGAGGCGTTTCGGTCTAAGGAACAGGGAGACCTGGCCAGGACTTTTCACCGAGGGTCATGGTTCTAACGGGAGGATCCGTATCGGTATAAGAAATGCTCATCGGGTCGGAAACCGTAGGCCGTGGTGGGACGTCCCGGTGAGATGGCCGCCTGTCCAAATCCATCAGGGCTCACGCTGGAAACAAAAAACCAGACAAATCCGAATTTCAGACAAGCGTTCCTTGGGATGAGAAGCAGGTGCAGTTCTTTAAACAATCACTAGATGGCAACAAAATATCATGATGCATCAAAACAATTTTACAAGAACGAGAAGTGTCTTGCCTGTGAGAATGCAAAATGGTTCCAAACCTATTACATTTTTTTGCAAAAACTGACGTATTCTACTTCCCAGAGGGTGTATCTAACAGATGTAGAAGAGCGATGTGAAGGAAACACCCTGTTAAAATGTAAAAATTAAACTTGAAACTGAACCTGCAGTCATCCACTGTTGCAACCTAAACAAATTAAGGAGACAGAATGAAATGCTCAAGCCATGTTTGGCATTCTCAGCTGGCATGGCTTTCACCCATTCTGCAAGTCTTCCATATTTTGATTTTTTCATATTTGTCCTGCTCTTAGAGCATGGAAATCGGTCACTGAGGGGACTGACAGAGTGATGTCATGTTTAAAAGCCAGGCCTGGTCAAAGCAGCATTGGCTTCACACTCAGAGCGGAAAACCATTCAGATTTTCCTGACTGGGCCGAACAGCCCTTAATATACAACCTCCCGCTCCACCTCAATGCCCTCATATTGCACCGTGCTGTTGTTAAACTTACTTCAACCAATCAGTTACATGGGTCGCATTCTTCCAGTACTCCGTTGGTCTGGCAGAATTTGGAGCCTTTTCCTATTGGCTGACTGTTTCTGTCAGATAACACTTGATGTTCACACAGATCTGGAAGGTTTTGGTGATGATCCGTTTTACTTCAACACATTTAACCAGCCAAATAGTTTGGACATACCATGCCGTCTACAAGACCTGGCTACCTGACCTAAACACAGCAGAAATGGTTTAGGAGCAGCCTGACCAGAGGGTGAAGGAAAACTGAGTAATGAGTGCTGGGTAGATGTGGAGCCTCCTTCAGGAGAGTCGGAAAAAGCATCCCAGGAGGCCACCTCATGAAACTGGCATAGGGGAGACAGTAGGGTCAGTGAGTCCCTGGAGAAATTGCAGTTAAGGGCCTTGCTCAAGGTTAAGGGCCTTGCTCAACATCACTCTTGCCGACCCAGGGATTTGAAATGGCAACCTTCTGGGTCCCAATCCTGCTGCACCTCTCCCTCACCGAAACACAATTTTTTTTTTTTATATATATCTTTTTTGGTCCGTGCATAATTACATATTCAATTTTATAGTGTTGATGTCTTCATAATTATTCCAAAATGTAGAGAATAGTATGAAAAAACCTCTCTCGGGGGGGGGGGGGGGGTTTTTCAAAAATTTTAGGGGTTAGTTAAATTGAAGAA
>JAODLD010000049.1:6835279-6850354 GCA_026781065.1 Mormyrops boulengeri
GCCCACCTCCCACCCCACCCCCCCCCCCCCCCCCCCCCCCCCCCCCCCCCCGGGGGCCCCCCCCCCCGTTTCCAAACTTTTGACGGGTACTGTAAGTTCAGAAAATAAACAAGGAAGATGACATTTAATACACCTACATGTCTGGCAACGTGTTATAAAATTAAGTTACAGCACACTCCTGGGCTGTGGTCTGGGCGGCAACACAGAGGGGAACTGACATCAATGACTCAGCGCCTGCAGAAATATCCCAGGAGGAGGGTCAGGGCGCAGCCCGTCGTGTAAATAATCAGTACCAGAGGGTCGGCCTGATGCCGATCACTCGCCATGACCGAAAACGCCGCAGAGCGCATGGGTGAAAGTCAGCAGTCGCCGGCTTGGGTCTGAGTCTGCTAGAAAGACATAAACAGATAAACAAACAGCAAAGAAGTGGGAGAAGGTCACAGGCCCGAGACCACAACACAGCCGCTTTACAGCCTGGATGTGCCGATCGGCTTGACAAGCTGCCCGCAGCTGGCGTGCGGGCAGGCAATGGGCCATGGTCCCTCGAGGTGGGCCTGCCCTTCTACGGGCCAGAACTGGATCCCCGGGACCCAAAGGGAAGCAGAGGGGATGCTGGGAATCTGTGGTCCCAGCCCGTGGCTCTACTCCGGAGCACAAAGGGATCCAGTGTGGGGCTGGGAGCGGCAGGCCGTGGTGGCCGGGGTCCCGTACCAAGGTGCGGAGCTCTTTAACCACACTCTGTTTTACTGCCTCCACAGGAAGCCGACGGCCCCCCCGCTCTACCATGTCCTCTGGCTGCTGGCTTTGATCTCCCTCGCTGTCACTTCTCAGGTTACTGAGAGCACGTTTACAGTGTTAAATCAGTGGCTGCCTCCCACCCCCTCCTGATTACCCCGCCGTGTTTTTTTTTTTACCCCCCCCCAGCTCCCCCCCAACCTCCTGCTTCATTTGGAGAACTTCTTATGCTGCCTTGCAGTTGTCAGAAAGCACTGTTGGGCTGACAGCCTTTCAAAGCACACATTGATCCCCCCCCCCCCTCCAAAATCCACCAGTCTTAAATTGCAATACTGGAAGTCACGGGACTTGATTAAGGTTAGAAGACGGAGAACAAGAGGCGAGTGTTTCCTTCCCTCATGCTTCATCATTCTCGCAGCAGGTAGCATTCCAGACTTATCTTGTGCACGGGGCGGTTCAGAAGGACCAGGCCAAACCTTTGGGACGACTCGGGATTTTAAGGCATGTCTTGGATCAAAACCAAAAGGAACACTCAACATCTAGAACTGGGACACATCTGGTCAGCAATTTCAGTTAGACTGTTCAGAAAGAGAACGGCATAGGACGTGAAATGTTCTGCCCCCAAAGGCCAACTTCCCCGCACATGCTCAGTACATTCCGCACACGACACTGACATCCAGCAGCCTGCAGTCGAAATCTCAAGTCCCCAAGTGCCCTCAACACGTAACATCAAGCCCGGCTCAGGCCCGGCCAAACCAAACAGACTCGGGGAACATAATTTAAACCGGGGTTTATCGCGTACGCAGCTTGACAAATGAAGGTTGATTTGAAAAAATAATAAAACTGATATCTAGATATCATCACAAATTACACGACAGCAAATAAATATCTTCAATAGTCATGCTCCCTGACCAGTTCAAGATAGCAGAAATGAAGATGAATTTGAAAGTGAAAATAAAATCCCTGGGTCCTCTGCAGAGGAAGTGCGATCCCTCTTTACGAAAGGCGTAAAAGTGCTACTCAGAGGACAGGGCGACCTCCGGGGAGACACAGATGCTTCAGAGTTTGAGAAACGTCAGCGCTCTCACTGTAGCGGCATCGGTGTGGGCTACAGGAAGGGTCCCCAGTGCCTTTCCGCAGGCCGCGTTCCCACAGCCTGCCGGTGTATTAGCGAGACGTTGCCCTCAGCGGTTCAAGCGCATTAATCACCGAGTCACTTTCCGTTTGCCGCTGATTCGATTTTAACGATAATGTGGACGGACCCCACGCCCGGCCTTTCCCTGGGGTAGCGTCACGGGGTCGATTTAGCCCATCTCCAGGAGAAAAAAAGGTGCAAACCTTTTTTAAGGAATGCAAAACGAGTGTGCAGAGTGAGCAAGAGTGGAAAAAGAAGAGGAGACATCGAGGAACGGGCTTGGTGCGTCGCTGGGACTAAGGACAGGTTAATCCTGAGCGTGAGCGAGCCTGCACACAGACAAACATCTTCTAAACACGCTCCCCGGTATGGACTTCATGCCGGATAATCAGTGTTATAAGTGTTTTTAGCTACATGGGCATGCAACCCAGTATACACAAACTGACAGTGTGTGTATGGTACACGGCCAACACTCAGTCGGAATGAATCAGACTCTTCAGCATGTGGCAGTGACTGTTTAGGCTCGTGTGAGTGAGCGTTGCAGGTGCGTCTAAATAAATCAATCACTTGTCTAAATTAATCAGTCACTCCTGAGCCATCATAGAGGGCGCAGGTGAGCGGGAACCCCATCAAGGTTGTGCTTTTCTGAGCAGGATGCATAAAGTCTAAACAAGTCGATAATTTCAGGGGCGCTGCAGTGTGTTTGCACGTGTGATTTGATGAGGAAAACAGCACAGAGATGATTAATTCAAGCCGTTTTGGATACAATCACTCGGTATTTGCATGCGTCAGTGATTAACTGACACGTAGCTTTACCTGTGCAATCCAGCTGAGGTCAGGTTCGAACAAAGAAACGTTTAGTTAAATTGACGCCAAAGAGCTCAGGATTACTGACCTTTCGGCCACCACCAGGCCAAAATGCATGATTCCTTACGGCGGACGGCGACTTCTGCAGTAGCTAAGAGTGCGAACTTCTTAGCCTCACTCACCCAGCCCCGAAAACCTGCTGTGCGATGTCACCATTCTGGGCGTGGAAGAACTCGGGGCTAAGAGCGCCATCCGAAGGGATTATCCCATCTGCACACAGGGCAAGAGAAGGCGGGATGAAGACAAGTGAAGGAGGTCAGTCTTTACCAGCTTTGAACGGGCCTCCATTTTACAAAGGTGCAGAGAATACAGAGTTGTGTAATGATATTCAGCAAGCATGGGTATGGACTGTAGGGTCACGTCCCTAACAGTACTGTGGAAGCAGAGTGTATATTTAGGGGGGCGGAGGGTTCGGGGCTGATTTGGTCCCTACCAATGGTGAAGTCAAACCTACACACTTGAACAGTAGGTTGTTTTTTTTTCTAAAGCTAAACCTCAAACCTAAACCTCAAACCTAGGAGAAGTTCTTAAGCTTGGTTCTGGACCTGATGGTTCTCCAGGTCTTTAATCATCCATCTTCCTCAAGATTGGGCATAAATGCTCAAGGAGATTGATTCCCACAACAGTTCACTTGGACCAGGTTTGCATGGCCTGTCCCTCACTATACTATCAGCTTATCAAAGCCCACTCTGTAGCATGTGTGGCACAATGACGGTCCGTTGGGCTGGGCCCCTCACCAGCGCTGTAGAAGAGGTCGGGCCTCTCCAGGACGTCGCCGTCATCGCCGTACATGAAGGGCTCGGCTTCGTCCATCTGCCGATTCTCCACCATCTCCAGCCACTGCGAGTTGTACCAGCGGAACTTCTCACTCTGGATCTTCTTCCCCCACTCTTCATCATACTCCTACATGGGACACCATTGACCAGTATGCTCACCAGTAAGCTCACATTGGGCTGGTGATAGCCAATCACTCACGATGGCCCTTGTGATGTCTACCAATCACTTTCCACGACATTTCGCTGCATCTTCACTGCTACATTCATGCATGCTGAGCTATGACAGCTTTTGCATAATTTTTTTTGGATCATTTTTTGCCCCCCCCCATGTTAGTGCCCACACCAACTCAGGAGTGGTGAGAGGCATACGGTCACTTTTCATTAATTTATGCAGCAACTGAATTCAATGCTCTCCAGCGCACCCCAGTGGCAGAAGATGAGCATCGCGATGCGGACGCAGCTGGGCACTACGCCAACCCGGAAGATCCGCCATTGAGGTTCGACCCACAGGTCACTTTTTGCCGATGTTGATGCTTTTTGCAGAAGGGACGTAGTCACATCTCTGATCCCGGATGCCAGCTGGTTTCCAATGGCGACCACCACATGCCCCCCTGCCAATTTTCCCAGACCGTCGCCAACAGCAACACGATTCGAGCTGGAGTCACTGCGGCGGGTGGGTGTGCACGAAGGGGACGCTCCCGGGTTCACTTCATATGCCACGTGGCTGGATGGGCAGAGTGATGGGACTCTAGCTCAGTCTGGGGGGCTCCTAGTAACAGGAAGTGCCCGTCGACACGGCCCTTGGGGGCCAAACCGTGCTGCACCATCACCACAGCAATGCGACTGCAAATTAAAAAAATGAATTCCTCAGATGGGCTCTGTGTTGCTTGGCTGGGGAAATGTGCTCTTGTTTTCTTTCCCCACAGCACGTGTGAGATACAGGCTACCTCTGAGCGGCACGGGCCGGTGCTGCTGATTAATCACGCCAACGCAGAGCAGAGCGCCGGGGAACTCACCGAACGGCCGGCCATTGCAAGGCCCCCGGAGTTGGCGCCCGGCACATTCTGTTAATTCACAATGGTATTAAAGGCCATAGCAGCTCGCAGATGCAGTTGGAATGAAAATCTCACTTCATCTTGACAAATGGCCCCGAGCACAGACCATAAATCACTGGTATCGGTACACTGCAGGCCTCGTGTGCAGATGCAGGACGCGACAGATGAGGTTTCCCGTAGAAATTCCGGCTTAAATTCTTAAAGCTCCACGCAAGCTATCGGTAAGAGGATTCTGTGGGACTGTTCCCACCGCAAAGGCTACCTTCCTTGTGTGGCCCCGGGGTGTAATTAGCAACATTTATTTATTTAATTTTTTGCAAGGCGCACAGGACCACAAGATCATCAATAGGGAGAATGGGTCTGTTCCGTTTCCCACAATGCACGGCGCAGCTCCGCAAGCTATAATCAGGTTGTGATGTAATCTGTTCGGGGGTAATGGAGTGCCGATGGTCTGTGTTTCATTCCGCTGTCACTGATGAAAACCAGGTCTCCCCGCCCACTTTGATGTGGTTAGAACTTAATATGCTTACTAATAAATTCAATTAAACACTTCCCCACTCGAAGAAGGAAAGGCACTTCAGCAATTCAGAAGTAATTACAGATATCTTATGTCAACAAAGCAGTAACGTGAGAGTGAGATTTTATCACCCACCTCACCACATGTGCCCAGCTGAAGGAAGAGTTAGAAAGACAGATGTCATGAATGCTAGAAACACACACTCGCTGCTCACCGCAATAATGTCCAGCGTGTTGTCACAGACCTTCCTGATCTCAGCATTCTTGTCATGCATCAGGTCGATAAGATAGGCCGGAGCCTCTGAGGCAGAGTCAAGGAGCCGTTCAACACTGACAAACCTGTCACACTCCAGTATACGGCAGAGGTGGAAAGTTCAGGTTCAGAAAGTACAAATCCAGAACAAAATTTTGTTTTGGCTCATCAGGCACTAAACGGGCTGATCAGTGTGGATCTTGAGCACTAGGGAAACGAGGGACAGCTCCTTGCTGAAGAGTTAAACAGCTTATCCTTTGTTTCACGAGAGCTGCACAGGCTCCAACACATTAAGGCGAATTTTGTTTTTGTGGCTTAACCTACACATGCGTGTCATTCTTTGACCTCCGATCACCGCTAACACTGAGCGCTACAAAGCGTTGCCTCAATACAGCATGTCTGTATCAGTCTCACAGAAAAAGCAGTATCTATATCTTTGGCAGTATTAAAGAAAATACCTTTGGGATTACTAAATACTGAGGTATACCGAGGTATACCGTAATACCGTCGTGCCGGCCAAGCCGATGGTCTACTCCTGCAAAAGCACACTTCACTCCATTTCTTCCTTTGTTTTTCCTCCGGGAAGTGCTACCAGCTGAATTTACACCGATTTTATCTGGTAAATTAAGGAATATGCAGGGAAAGATACGGGTTTCCTTGATGATGACGTCTCGGGTGGCCTGGTGGAACACCATCTGGTAGAAGACGTAGACAATCTGACAGACAAACTCATCATCCTCCTGCTGGGCTGGAAGGAAAACAACAAAAACCAGTCAGTCATTTATAAGATCAACTACTTACACGCTGCTCCACTCCTGCTGTTCATACTCACAGGAAATCTTTGGCTAGACTTTGGCTAGGCTTTGGCTAGGCTTTGGCTAGGCTTTCTTTTAACCATGAAATTCTCTATAAAACCATATTACTTGTATAATTCTGCAAAGCACTACAATATGGTAACCAAATCTAATTTACAATTATTTTTAATTCTTCATTAAATGAAAAACTCAGTTTTCAAATATATCATACTAAAGCAGTTACTTAAGTAAACTGAATATCAAGTCAACAAAGGTCAATTTTAAATCAGATGCATAAAACTGCTAATTTCAAAACAGTTCACTTAGCTGCTGTCAGATTATATATATTTTAAAAAATCTATAAAAATAATACAGCTCTTTTCCATGAAGGAAAGTTTCTTGACATTCACAAGTGCTCTTTAAAATAATAATAATGATGATGATGATGATGATGATGATGATGATAGCCTTTATTTAAACTGCTGCAGTTGTAATCTCTCTGTGTGGGAACGGTCGTGCGGTCAGGCGCATGAAGAAGGCTATTTCCCACCACAGAGAAATAAAAGAGTACTTTCAAACCACGCCGTGATGTCACAGCACGGCCCTGGAGATATGTGCCCGTCAGGAACAGCCACTCTCTTAGCCACAGAAACAAGCAGACTGTAATCATCGGGAACAGCGACGGTGCCGCGCACAAACGCGCCTGAACCTAGCCGGGGGTTTTGTGCGTGCGGCCCGCTTGGGGAATGAACGTGGGGACCGGGGGTTTCTTTGGAAGACTGCCACCTGCTGTCTTCCCCATGGACAGCGATCGGACCCTGCGTCTGGGTCCATTTATACTGAAAGGTCACGCCTTTTGGTGACTAAGAATTCAGGCCACACTGCCTTCTTGCCATTTCTCTGTGGTCTGGCACTGATTCTTTCAAGAAGGCTTTATAAAAATAATAATAATAATAATAATAATAATCATCATCATCATCACAATGTCTCTCAATGTGTCATTTTTGCAAACCAATAATCTGTTTAGGATCTATTGCAGGAATTGGTTGTCCTTATGTGTGCGGCTTGTGCACCTTACTGATTCCCAAAATATGTCATGACTGATTCTCTTCCTCAGTACAAGGTTACAAGGAGAGCTAGAGCTCAGGAACGGCAGGGAGCCATCGGATGGAAGATGGATGAACGGATTCCCCCACTCTTCCTAATCAGGCCCCGATACAGGAGTTCTAGGCACGTCAGGATTGGTCTTTACCATTGAGCAGCTCGATCAAGGCCGGGATGATTCCTGACTTAGCAAACATGGCGGCACAGGAATCATCCATGGAGATGGTGCCAATCATGATCACCACCTCTAAGATGAGGTCATCCTCTGCAGAGCCTGATGGGAGACAGCAGACAGCTCAGGGGGGGAGGGAGAGATGGTCAACAGTGCGCTGATTGTGCCTTCACAGAAAGGCCCAGAGGAGCTACCTGGCTTGAGGTGGTCCTTCAGAAAGGGCACCAGGTTGTACTCTCTCAGGACCAGCTCCCAGTCCAGGTCCGGGATGGTCAGGTTGGCCAACGTGCCCAGGCACTCGATCACAAACTCCTCATCCTCATCGGCACTAATCTGGGCGGCCAGATCCCCAACGTAGTCCTAGAGAACATGACCCGTCAGCACAGAGTCCGCCACTTCCTGTTTGGTACACCCACAATGCATTGCATGTGGAGGACACAAGGGGTGTTTCTCAACACCAAGAACGCAAAGACCGTACTTGTGGTCTAGGCAAGAGCAGTTTTGCTAACTTGCCTCCCAAGCATGAACTCGGGACGCAGAGAACCATGGGATTGATCTCTTTTGGTGAGGATGCAACTGATGTATCCTTAATATTTGTGGTGGGGCAAGAACGACATCCAGGGATTCTTACCATCCTCTGTACTTCTGTTCTTAGTATTGGAACTGGTTTTTGTCGAAGATGACATAAAATATGTACATGAGAACACAAGTACGCATACTGAGAAACACCAAAGAATTTCAGATACCCAAACAGCCTATAATTTCCCCTTGGTGAAGTTATACTCACAATGAATAAGTCTTTGGGTGGGTCATCATGTTGGGATATATTCCTGATCATCTTCATCAGAAGAGGATCCTTCAGTTTCAAGGCCCTTTTCATAAGCATCTTCAGGCCGTTACCTTAAACCAAGAGCAGAGTGGTTTACATGACCCCAAAGACCCTCGGCTGCCCGCTGGGCAGAGGCCTGCCGGACCGGGGATCAGTACCTTCACAGATGATCTGGGAGTTCCTCTTGTTGGCTGCGATGTTAATGCAGAAGGAAATGAGCTCGGCATCGAGGCGCTCCTCGCCATGCTCGAAGAGCATCTTCATCAGCTGTCAAGACGAAACCACCTCCATTTACGCCCCACAAAGACGGCGGCCACAAATCAAAAGCAAGGATACTCGCCAATTACCGATAAACGAAGCATCAGAGGTTTGGTCTTATAGCCCCATTTAAGTTCATATCTGGCATCACGTTGAAATTCCAGGGTCACAAAATAAAAATTTAGAGCCGTTCTGTTGAAGGCGGTTGCAAGCATACATGTCAAGTCATTTGCAAAAAATTGTAACGCAAACATTGTTTTTGCAACATGAAGGTTATTGATTTATTTAGAAACACATTTCGCACAGAGGGTTAAACTCTGTTTTGTGCAGCTAGTTTCATCCACGCTGGTGCCATATTGCTTATAACACTCTTGCTCTTATTTGAGGTGGAGTTAATGACAGAGAAAGTGACAGCCAGACTGCAGTTTGCACGGGATCCGAAAAAAGGTGCGCCACCATCGGCTGAAATTTAAATCAGTGGCATTTAAACACAAGCTCACAGCAAGCGCCGGGCTGCTACCTACGGTGATGCAGGGCAATCAGGAAACCAGGCAGGGAGTGTGGGCCAGGAATGGCACCACCGGTGCCCTAAATACGATCCGCCGTCAACGTTGGCTGATTTAACATTAAACAGGAAGGCATTAAAAAGCAGGGTGCACTGTGAAGAGGCAGCAGTGTGCAATCAAACAAGTCCCACATTGAGTATCAGATACCGGGGGTCCCGGGCCCGAAATCACGCCGTCTAGACTCTCTGGCACCTGACTTTTCTTATTTACCAGCAGCTGGAGGCCCAGCCCCCTCGCACAGCCCCCTCTCCGCCCTCCAAACATCTTAGAGTGATTACGGTGGGACCTTTGTCCGGAGCAGGAATGTCTCTCTATGACCAGTGCCTCCTGGCAGCTGAGACTACAAGGGTGGTGATAGGGAAGGGGGAGGGGGGGCAGCAGGGGGCATCGTGAGGTGAAGGCCGGCAATTATGAACCTTTGTCAAAGGGGGGAGGCAGATAAAAACCGTGGGTGGAGATGGGAGAGACAGATACAGGGACGGACGGAGGAAGAACCGGAGACGGGAAGACCTATCCATAGGAACATTGTTGTCTGGTGTCCCCGTGATGACATCATCTCTCAGCTGTGCATGCCCATTGGCTGAATCATTAATGTAAACTCAGGGCATCTGAATGGCATTTTCACCTAATTAAACGGGACATGCATTTAGAGGATCTCAACAATAAAGAATGCAGTTTCCCTGAAACAAACAGAGGGACCCCCTTTGCTTGACTATTTAATTGAGGCCAAGGCAGCCAGGATGAAAATACACTGCCAAAGTGCCGGCAAGCACTGCAGCAGCGCCTCCTTATGGACAAGGAGTCATTAGCCATCAGATCTTACTGTAATTGGCATGTACCCATATCCACAACATCATCGCTCTCTTATTCATTTAATGAGTGAAACGTGATCCAGAGAACGGAACGTGTCTGGTTTCGGGGATGTTGTGCTTAATTGCCTGGCATACAGTGAATTTTACGGCGTGATTTTTAGGCGTACTTGTGGAATGCAGTCGGTGTAGGCGAACATGGACTTGAAGCGGTCGTCGACGCTGATGTGGTACAGGATACACATGGCTATCTGCTTCTGGCTCTCATTGACTGGAAGAACAAAACACATAACAAATCTGTCAGTGCGGAAGAAAAGGCTGTACAATAAATAAAAAAAATGTACCCCCATCCTAATTTCCCTAACTTGTTCCTTGTTTAAATCTCTCTTCAAAACAAAGCTTTTTTTATTAACAGGAGGAGGATCTGACTTTGTGTGAGGGTTTTAGTACCGAATGCTGAATTAATGACTGTTTCAATGTTATAAACATCCAACAGAAAGGCACGTCGTGACTCAGATTTAAGCAACAGTAAGGCCTGATATGGGTACAGCTGCCCATGTGAAAAGGAACTGAGCCTGCCCGGGGCACAACAAAATAACGATATGCTGTAACGAGGAACAAATCTCAAAAACAAACCTCGAATAAACCTGCTAACCAATTAAAGCTGCCAGCTAGCGCTCTGATATGATGGCAAAGAGCCATCAGTTACGTAACAGCTTATTTAAAAAGACGAGATGCTGTTAACGACAACTGAGATGCTCGTGGATGTATTATCACACAGGGTTATTGGAAACAGATGCGTGAGGGAAACAGGGGGCAGGGGGGGCACATTGGTTTAATTGGGAAAACAGGAGGAAGCATAAATTTTAGTGCCATTAATGAGTTCAAACGGTGCTGTAGCGTCCTCACCGGGCCCTGGCGGCTGCACATGTGCTTCTCGTTAGCGCCGGCGGTACATCTGACCTGCATTATTGACTCACTTCACCGGTAGGAAAAATCGATGATTCTTTATGGCCTGAAGAGGATCCTATTAAAGTCAGAAAACACTACTGGGGCCAGTGCAAAGAAAATAAATACTATCAGGAACCTGGGGGACTCTAAAACCTGATCGGTGATGAGACATCTGACGCTGTTAATAATCTTAAACAGCGACACGGCGGTGGTGAAATAGCTACGATCTGAGCGGCAATAATTCAGTCGAACCAGGCGTCACCCAGCTCCTGCGTCCTGCAAGCTCTTCTGTTTGGTGCAAAGATCCTGATCCGTTAACACACTTTGTGAAAAGCTTCATCGGTAGAGCGCCCCCTGATGTGCACTGATAGCAGAAGTTCGCAGTCTGAGTAACCCTGAAACTGAAACGCGGGCGACCGCCAGGGCGTGACCTCATCAAGCGGGCTATCTGCGCCCCACGCCGTTGATGTGGCCGCGATTGTGTCCAAAACGGTAATTGGAAAGCAAACAGACATATGCCGACTATCAGCTCCAGATTGGGATCGGGAGGGGGTGGGACAGGCACTCAATTAAGTCATTAATGGTGGCACGTGGGAAGAAGCAGGTCAAAGAGAGCGCGAGTCACTCAGGGGGCCTGGGAATTCAAGTGAGCGAGGAAAAAAATTACTTTTACGATTTAAATTGTTATTTTTAGCTTATGCGTAATATTAATGATAGCAGACATCTAAGCCCTGGAGGAGGTATTAAAGTCAAATCAATCCCGTGAATCCAAACAGAGACTAGACAACTGCCCCGGTCACGCGCGGCATTTCTCGCAGAGGAAACGGCCTGACAAACGGCTGTCGTGACCTGGTGCGTGTCCGGAGTCTGACACTACTTTCAAGCGCCTACACCTGCAGGGGCATTTTATGGGACGATATTACCCCCATTTGTACTAGCTGTGTAAATACCGCTCCGAAATTTCAACGGGAATTATCTTGCGGGATTGGATTACATTACGTCTCATGACTTTTAACGCAGAGTGCCTGTTTACTGACCTGCTCGAATTTCAGTCATGGTGACTTTTCATTGATGTCCTTGTAAACTTCCCTGAGGGAGGTTGAAAAAATACTTTACAGTCACACATGTGCACTTTAATTACTTAAGTGTGAAAGAACGTAAGGACATGTAACACTGGAGGTTCCTCTGCCAAATGTCTGTTGTTTTGTGCAAGGAAACATTTTTAACAATTTGATATCATTCTGTCATGTATTACGACTTGCTATTTTTATCAATTTCCATGAAGGCTATTGTTTTTTCTGGACAGCAGCGGCGGAGTTTCTGGAGTCAGATGCGCTCCTGATTTTCTTTTTGCCAAATAACTGCTAGGAATGAAAAATGAGCAAACTGCTGATACGAGTCTGGGAGGAAACATCCACGTTGTTGGTGGAACTTACTGCTGTCAGGGAAATATGAGTCCCATGAGAATCACACTCTTACTGAAGTCTTCAAAGATGATACAAACCATCATTCCACCTACTCCCTCTAATACATAATTTAAAATATCTACGTAAAAGTAAGCAACCATATATTCTAACAAGAAAAACAAGAAGTTCTTGTTTTCATACCTGACGTACAATGTATTACACCGCCCCTTCATGTCCTCTCTCCTCCCCCGAGCCCCCAAATCCATCGCACCCTCATAACTTTCGGGATAAAGGATTCTGACAGAGGCTGATATCCTGATTTTCCCAGCCATGCGGCAAAGAAAACACATTAGGAATCAGCGTCACCCCACAGGCTGAAAACCGGCCTAAACGCTTGAGGTCCACCATTTCCCCGTTACACACATTTCATTTTTCGTTTTCTATTCTTCACATGCAAACCGGCTCACGTTACTGGCCAAGACTGTCACCAAGAAAAAACAGCACAGAGCAAAATACCAACATTCATAACAAGAACATTTAATCTATTAATATTTAAGCTAAAACTTTAATAGCTTGGCACGTTAAATGCCATATTTTATCAGGACCAGTCTTATGAGACTGAAGCACACAGTGGTTTCCCTTGGATCAGATCAATCCAGTAAATTCAGCATCTGGATGCTTACACATCTCGCAACTTGGAATATGACTCAGGTACAGTCACTGAGTATTAAATCCAGAAAACCCCTCAGTCCATTTCCTCAACCACTAAGCATCTATGATCCAGCTGATTTTATGGAGTGATCCGTGCCAAAATGCCGTAGGGAGTCCTCGTGCTCCTTGGCCATTCCTCATGGACTGCGTCCCACACGGTGCTTGGGGAGAACTATCGTGGGACAGGACCTACCTAGCAGGTTGGTGAGCTTGGGAAGCAGGCCCACTTGGACCATCTTGCTGCGCAGGCCGGTGTCGAAGGACAGGTTGAGCAGCAGCCGCAGGGTGACGTTCAGCAAGTCCTCCTGATCGCAGGGGACCAGCCTGGACAGCTTCTCCACCGTGTCGATCTCAGCCTGCCCATGACAGGGAACTCACGTCAACCAGGTACGGTTTGCCTTCTTCACAGCATAAGGTCAACCTTCATGATCCAAGTGCGGGTATGATGTCCTTCAACATAGCATTCAAAATCAACACAGGACAGTATGTGAATCCTTGACTTCTACTACGTTTTAGTGGGATATTAGCAATTACATCCAAAAACAACAACAAATGTCTTCATTCCTAAACAAATGACAAACACAATGCCACAGAGAGCAAAGAATATAATGTTACAAAGTCTATTAAGAGTACAAGCCAAGTCATGATTTACTGTAACTACAACCAGTGTCAAATGAAAATATATTACTCTTAACATCCATTACTGTTACTGGCTGACCACTTGAAAGAACAGATGGTAAAATAACTAAACCAATTTATCATATTGTTTTAGGATTTCTAATGATATACTTTACATGAGCCCAATTCTTTCAATGAAAATCAACCTCTGTGGACCAAGTAGTCGATAGATCTTCCCTTCAGCAAGCGACATCTCGAAAGCCGCTGGCCCTTAAGCTTGACACGTCTTTGTGCCGGGCTATGTAAGGACACGGGGGGAGATCTTCAGCACAGTAAGCCTTTAGTCTGACGTAGAAAAATGCTGAAAGATGGTGAGAATACGCAAAGGGCCATGTCCAGACAAGCTGTTAGGTCCTAAAGGCATCAGGGGCTTAGCCCAGAGTTTTGACATACGCAAAGAACATACTTGTGTTCTTTAAATCTTGTCTCCCAAGAACAAACTTGGGATGTAATGACTTATGGAACTAATCTCATTAGCAATGATTCAACTGATGCATCCTTGATATTTGGGGCTGGGGAAGAACGGCACCCAGGGATTTTTTCTTCTGTTCTTGGGTATTGGAACCACACTGTCAAATAAGTATGCATATTGAAAAACACCCCCAATCTCTCCAAGGTTCACCATACAAAATTTTGGGAAATGCAGTCCTTGACTAGAATTGCTGGAATGTAAGGATTTCTGAACTCCTCTGGGACTTCGGTCCTGAATGCCGCAGGCTCATGAAGCATCCAGACGTGCCGCAGGGTCATAGGCAACAATCCGTCCTCAAAATCCCAGCACAGCCATGCTTCCAGGAACTCGACAACGAAGGTGCGGGAATGTTATTGTTGGCGAGCGATTCCCCTTTCGGTCACAAAAAGGACGGCAGGGCGTTCAGAGGAGAGACTGACAGTAATTCCCGGTGACACAGTGGAATTCTGAAGCTATTAAAACAACGTTAACGGGGTGAGTGTAGCTCACGACCGGCCAGCAAGGTGATGAACGCACATGGTTCTTCTGGAAATGACAGAGACATACTGCACTAGAGGTATTTACCATGTCGTTTTTATTCTCCAGGTAGATGCTGAGCTTCTTGAGGAAGGAGACCACCAAAACCAGCAGATCCGTGTTCTCCCTATCCAGGGTCTTCACCAGCATGTGGACAATGTTCTTGTTCCTCATCTTCAGCTCCGTCCGCGGGTCCTCCGACAGGTTAAGCAGCAGGTACAGAGCCACTGCGAGTACAGAAAGGTGGAGAACAATGCAGACCCAAAACACCTAGCCAGAGAACCCGACTTCAGGCATGTGCTTGAGCTTTCAGTGGATTTTACCTCGGTTCTTACTAAGCACAAGGTTCCCAACATCTAAATCAACCACAAGAAGAAGAAGAAGAAGAAGAACATAAGAAGAAATTTACAAACGAGAGGAGGCCATTCGGCCCATCAAGCTCGTTTGGGGAGAACCTAACTAATAGCTCAGA
>JAODLD010000049.1:6857280-6867850 GCA_026781065.1 Mormyrops boulengeri
CCCCCCCCCCCCCCCCCCCCCCCCCCCCCCCCCCCCCCCCCCCCCCGGGGGCGCCGCGCCCCCCCGGGCAATAATGTTTCCACAATGAATGAGGAAGTGGGGACTATCCACCAAAAAAGTAATATTCACATAAGTCAAGCCCTTGTGCGGCCATATGCTTTTAAATATATCGTCAGTGTGTCCTATGTGTCCTTGGCAGCCTTATTAATATACAGTCCTTGCAGAAAGTTTTGGGACGCCTGCTTGACTCTGTAAAAATGCTGAATATTTATTGGTTTCATAACAAAAGTTGGTTGAGATGCAATGTTTAACATACCTGGACATATCATCCACATGGATGCTTGTTTTTATTATCTGTCATCATTTTTTTGACGGACTCATTCAGTTCAGTTCTGGACATAATTGCACATGTTGTCACTGGCTCCCAAAGGGATACTAAAGACAAACGTTTGGTGTTTTATGTAACTGCAAATGAAAAAGCACCCCCATGAACCGGCTCAATTAACTTTTTAACTCAGAACTTGCTTTTTTAAAAATATTATTTTGGTTTCAATTTAATACTACTTGAAATTAATGTTTCACTTGAAACTACTGCTTGTTTCTAATGTGATATATTTTTTGTGAACAATTTCTTTAAGCCAGTGATTTCGCAGTATTTTTACTGAATTAAGCAAACATCCCAAAACTTTCTGTGAGGACTGTATGTGAAGCCTGAGCTGCTTTTGGGGTTTGGGGGGGGGGGTCCTCGCACAAAATTTTAGCCGTTGGCTGACTGCAGGAAGACTAGATTTTCAGCAGTGCATCACTGACTTAGCAGTGGATATACTTCTGCAAAGGACACTTTAGTAGAGATCAGTCTGCTTTGCTCTGGTGTTTCTCAGCAGTATATGAGGTTTCACCACTGGACTGTTGGGCAAGGCCCTTAACTCCAGTTGTTCCAGCGACGGGCTGACCCATGCTTTCTCACCTGCATGTCACTTTGCTAATAGTATCTGCCACTTAAATAACTGGGCATGCATGGAAACTTTCACCTCCGAGTTTGCAAACTACGGTCTACAGCTGGTACTGAATTGCAGCGGAGATCGTAAAGGGAATGTCGCATTCCATGTATTGATTTAGTAAAATTGCATGAAGCCTTGCAATTGCAGCGATGGATCACTTTCATTATTACATTTGGAGTTTCATTGTAAATGGCAGCGCTATGGCTAATCAACCTCTGAGCCATGCTGTCTCATACTCTTTTCAAGTCCTGTGCCCTTAAAGTAACAGTCAGCAGGAATTGGTCACATGTGGACACTGCACTCACTGGATCTTGTTTTGCCAGACCAATTTACTCCCGATTCTGAATGCAGGTTCAGCCCTTTGGCCTTGTGGCAGAGCTGTAGGAAATCTTACTGTCACACTCAGTATAATGTGTCATTTCCATTTAGAAAGACTGTAGCTTTTGCAAGTCTTTTCAAAATCACACGACATCGGGTGGGTAAAAGCTTGGGGGGCAGGAGCGGCCGTCAGATGAAATTCTGCAAATTTTTTTAGGACAGAAATAGACAACTCAAGGTTTAAACCCAAGCATTCTGAAAGAGCTAATTGTAAACTATATGCCTTTTTTACTGTTAAGAAAATTAGAGCGTTTTTTGATGCATTCACCGTGAAGGCTTATCGTTCACCTTTTGTGGTACTAAGGTTAAGCTCATAAGTGGCCTGGATGGTGTATGATTCAGGCTGTAAGTGGTGTTCGGAGAATGCTGTTTGCTAATTGGCTGAGAGAGTTTTTGATCTATTCTGACCTTCTTCCATGATTTTCATACTAAATAACAGAAAAACAGTGTGTTTAAAAAGAATTATGAAAAACATTGTCAAATCCCCTCTTTTCCATACTCATCCTAATATTTTTGAATACTTGTCATGTTAATTTTCTTCATAAGTCTCATGAGCTTGTGTTAATGATTTATAATGGTTTCTTTATTAATTTTTGCAAGCAAACCATTTTCATACATGTATTCATCCATTTCCTGTACCCGCCTCTCCTGATTAGGATCTTGGGGATCTGGAGCCTATGGGCACAGGGCAGGGAAAAACCCAGGATGAGGTGCCAACCTACCCACACACAAGTAATAATCTAGTGAATTGTCAGTAGTACAGTTCTTGGACTGCGGGCAGAAGCTGGAGTACCTGAAGAAAACCTCCACGACGGTTTGGGGAGAACATGCAAACTTCACACACACAGAACCCTGGCGGAGACTAGAACCCCAGTCCTAAGGGTGTGAGACAACAGTGCAAACCACTTTGTCACCAAGCCACCCCGTAAAATCATGACTGAGGATTATTTTCTAAAGAAAAGCTGTGCAACACACTTCAGATTACACATCATTCAAAATGAGTTTTACTGTTTCCTTAAACTATAATTATCTCACAGTAGCTCTGCCTCGAAAACCATGTTGCTAAAAATTGTTCTTTTTAATGTTAGGCCGACAATATTACATAGTAATAAACCTCGTACCATTTGCAGAACATCACCCAATAATAAATGGGGACACAAAGAAGACATGGACTGCGCAGTTTAAAGGATCGAGGATTGTTGCTCATTGTAACATTGTAACATTCCGTTCCCATACGTCTCCCAAAGTGATTGTGATGCGCCGACCAAACGGAGCCACGCAGCAGCCGAAGGCTCCCATTACAACGCTACACGCCCTGAAGCAGTAATATACACGGAAAGCATCAGAGAGGCTCATTTGAAACACAGTTTAATTTATGAACAAGGCTGTGAAATATGACTTTAATAACCGTTACAAATGGCCCCACCACTGACCGTCGGGGAATCACTGTGGTTTGCTGTAACTTATGAAAAGTCGAGCCACCTTGGCACAATCTCTAATATTAAGCGATGTTTAAATAGCTGTGGCCAGCCTGTTATTTGTATTGCAAGCTAAACAGCTGATTGAATTACGAGTCTGTGGTTCGTCATAACAGTATCAGAGATGTTTTCGTGTAAGAATCCTGAGTGGTTCCCTGGTAGATCCACATGATTCTGAGACATAGATGACATTAATGATTTTTTGCTATATGTATTCTGCCTACACCTTAGCATACTATTTTTCAGTTCAAGTTCATATGACATACAGAACCGTGTTTTTCAACCACCGCCTTACGGAAGGTGTGCCGGGGGAAAAAAGATTACAAAACACTGATTTAAAGTACTAAATTAATTCTACAAAATAAATGTTAATATACAAATCAACTGTAAAATGTAATTTAAAATATAGACATAAGATTAAAGTAGCGTGTGTTATTATATTTCAAAATTCAGTGTATTTCCTGGCCAGAATTTCCTTTGCGCATATGTGTAAGTACAACATATACAAGTAGGCTATTCAACGCTAGAAGAACACTGTTTTTCTCTTAACATGCTTCAGGGTGGCTGTCCTGGAAAGAGTTAATAGATGTTGTTCATTGTCACATGACGTGGGGAGTACAGACAAAACCTGATCCCTCAGTATGCACATCTTGTCTGCAGATGTGGCGATACCGCAAACACTTCAAAGTGACTCCCTAAGACCAGCTCAGTATTCTGACGCCAACTGTAAACGTCTTGGACGCGCAGAGTGGAAAATATTAAACATTTCAAACAGCTAAAGAACTGACTCAAAAAAGAGAGAAGAAAACATTTATTGCAAATCCTTTGCGATTTAGGGAAAATTGTAAGAAAAAATATATTTTAAAAGTTCTTCCTTTGTACACTTGCAAAAAACAAATCCTTAAGACCTATTGGGACTATCATCTGAACGGTGTCCCACTGTGCTAAATGGGCCCATTTAGAGAGTGATTTGGACAATTTGTGCTTTCAGAGATGTTCCAGTAACCCAGAGAGAATTCCCAGGATGTTTAGTTTGATGTCCGACAAGGGAATCCGTCAGACAGAAAACCAAAGCCATGCGCAGGACGGAGTTGGTGCTTTTATTTGCATTCAGCTTTTTTTTCTCCTCTTAACATTTTCTCGCAGAAGATAAAGGCACCACATCCCGTTCCCAGCAAGGCTAGCTGCAAGCGAAGTTGGCGTTGTCTCTTTTAGTTAGATTTTTGCAGCTATTTTGACCTTGACTGCCATGAAGACAGAAAAAAAGACAAAACAAATGTAAATTCCACAATGCAAACCAGTGCGGGGGAACGTGAGTTAAACCAAATCATTAGAAACAAATGAAATCTGTCAGTCTCTACTGATGGTTTAATAGTTTAAACAGTACTGTGTTAGGGCATTTAAATAAGTGATTACTCAACATTATTTGGCAAATATACAAACATCAATTCATTACTGACAATACTTAACCATTATGGAAATTTAAGGGCCGTCTGGATGTCAATGTTTCACCTTTGTGTGTTCTAAATAGGCTAAGGGATGCCCCCCCCCCAACCAGCTCAAAAATATCCTTGGAAGATACCTTGGTTTTCACGTTATCCCATAGCAAGCGATTTGGAAAAGCAAAGAAAGTGTTATACTGCAGTAGCACTTTCCTCGCTGGACTCAATTCTCATGGTTAACGACGGAAAAGGGTGCCGTTTGGAAAGTGGCAGCGATTATAACCCCCTTGGAGGACAGAAAGTCCATCCCTAGGTCCTAATTAGAGTGCAAATGAGGCATAACCAAACAAACCAAGGCAGCACTTAAGCTCCGCCAAAGGGTAATGTCTATCTACACGTGTAAGTATTTGGACATGTGGGAGAAATTGCGGTCGGAGCGAAAACTCTTGGAAAACCAAGAAAACAAACAAACAAATAAGGTGAATTTTTTAAGACAGAAAAGGTATGTCAGCGCTTTGAATGAATGACAAAAGTAATATCACTAAGGATGAATTATAGACCTACTAATTTAATGTAGAACTTTTCTTCATTGTAACTGAGAATTCTAAAGATGCTCTGCGTGTTGCTTATTAAAATATATCCGCAGTTGTAACTTTCTACCTTACAATGTACATGTCAAATGTCACTGTTTGCATGAGGTTAAGTGGCACTCAGCTAAAATATTGATTAGTGATCGACGCGTCAAACAGCCATAGCGGGCTGTGCCTCGTCTGGATTATTGTCTTTACTGGGCTGCATTAGTACGCAGCCAAGCTGTGAATTAGCATTGCGTAGAAAGAAAGAATATTCAGCTACAGCTGCTGATCAAGTTATCGCGTCCTTTCACACGCTGTGACCAGGATCCGGAGTGGCAGCTTCACAACCCCACCCCCCCATGCAAGCAGAGCATAGGCCTATATTACAGCTGTAAGTGGAGCAGTCTGGCTGGATTAACACGAAGGAGAAACAAGTCGTACAGTTAGGGTTCTGTGTGATTTTTATGAAAAGGGAAAAGAGAGAAAAAAAACGAGATTCTCTGGTTTTTGGTGGACCAAGCTGCCAACGGCTCTTTTGGTTAGAAGTGTACATTGCTTAGATGTCATCGCCGAAGGGATCTGAAAACGTCTGACTCCTCATTAGTTTAGTCTGCCTTGAAAATAAAGCTTCTCGGAAATCCCGCTCCAGGGCTTGGTTGGATACCACCAGATGACAGAAAGGCTATATGTTAGTAAGAAAAGACATTCTGCCTTTTCACAACCAACTCGAGTAACTGCACTGGATCGCTTCTGGCTCAAGCAACAGGTGATTCACTGTCTGGCCACCCACTTCTGTGCAGTGCCGGTTCACCGTACATCAGTGTTTGCAAAAACACATCACACCGCAGACATCAGTGCAACGTATAATAGCCCGCTGTTTGGTCCTGTCAGACGCACAAGTGCAACTGATATTTTCAAAATATTAGCCAACCGCTTGAGGCTTCGTGTGGTGAGGTGTGCATTACTATCCAAAGAAAGGGTGTAATATACCAAAGTGAGACGATAAGACACGGTACTCGTGGCCAGATAATTTCCTGAGGCATAGCTTGCCGTGGGCGGGGAGTGTCCTGCGAGTTGTCATTTATGGAAGCTACATAAGATATTTTCTTATCTTTAGAAACGTTTCAAATTTGCTCCTTTGTTCCGCGGTGATTTCTGATCCACAAAATGCGAAAAGCCATGGGTGCCATGGGTTGATTGGCATGACAGCATCAATTAAGCGGGCACTGCCTTTCACAGCACAGCCACTGGTCTTCCGGATGCACATACTGCGGTAAATATGACCCTGCATAGGGCAAGCCAACATAGAAAATACATGGAATAATAATGAGAAGAATTATTATTATTATTATTATTATTATTCTTGTTGTTCTTGTTATAAAAGTTTTATTGTTATTAAGATGTACAGGGAGAGATGAAAAGATAGAAAGGAAAAATTACAATTTTTCCGTTTCTTAGCTTGCTTTGTCTGGCTGACATTTTGAAATCATAAGCAGATGTTCATTAATCAGTTTGTAAAAGGAGGCGAAGGAGCCCCTGGGGGCTGAACTCCAGCTAGCTCCTATTAAAGGCTCGTCACCCCATAAGCGAGGGAACAATGGGTCCCATCTGACCGTAAACCTCCGTAGCAACACTCCTGTTTACCTGACAGCCACAAACAGGGACGCGGCCTCCCACGCTGTCTTTCGAACACACTGTCAGCAGTTATTGACTCTGATGAACATGATGATAGAACTTAGTCAGCATTTCAAATAGGCAGTTTAGCTAATTGTTTTGAAATGCACAGTTTTGCTTATAAATCTGCAAGAAGAGCAAGTGTTAGTAACAGAAGAGAGGACATCAGTTCCTGGATTAAATTAAGCAGCTGTGTATGTCTTCATTATGTTAATGATATACAGCTGGCTGACACCCACACCTGTACAGTATACAGGTCTTCCTGCTTCCTGATGCTGAACTTAACCAGTGGCCGGCCTGAGATTAATCTTCAGAATCTTCACTCATAACTGATGATGCTTGTGGTGTGAATGGAACACCGTAGATTTCATCATGTAACAAAACACCAAGAAGTGAAGAGAATATATCTGATGAGGGGTGAAGGGCTAAGGCGCTGATGTGCTGGATTGTCAAGACACGACTCTACAGAATAAAAAGCCATAATGCTTCTTCTTGTGTTTCACAAAAACCCATCCATCTTCCACAACTGCTTATCCAGCATAGGGTTAGGGTGAGTCTGGGGCGTATCCAAGGAAACACAGGGCAGAAGGCAGGAAGCAGCCTGAACCAAGTGTCAATAAGACCAAACATCTGCACAGATATACATCCTGTGCTGCTGCTTAAATTTACCTAAATGAGATTACAGTAGAGGTGGGCAATCTTACCCGCAAAGGGCCGGTGTGTATGCAGGTTTTTGGGATAACCTTTAGGTCAGCTGCTCAAACCCAGGTGTGAGGACTCTTCAGCCAATCAGTCCTCTAATTAGTAATCTAATTAAAGAGTTGCACTGAAAACCCGCGTACACAGCGGCCCTTTCTAGACAAGACTGGCCACCACTGGTCTCTAGGTTCATGATTTCTGTTAGTTTATTAATTAAGAACATTCCTGGTCAGTTAAGATGTTTACCGTTGTAGTGGGTTATCCATGTAAAAACTGTTTTTTTAGAGCCCAGTTAAGTTATTGAAACTAAACTATAATACCATATTTCAAGGTAAAGTGTAAAGTGATTTAAAGATGCAAGTGCTGTGGTGAGCCAGCTCCTGTTTAACACTGAATTTGGGTGAAAGAACGTTAAAGCAGGGAACGAGGAACTACCAAAAGGATGCCAGGAACTGTAGGCTTTTTCTTATACAAGTTATCTTGAAGACATGTGATTTTCTTAATTGCTCATTTGAGGCTTTCAGTTTTATATGGTGCTTTACAGTGACATGAACACATTAATCTAATTTATCCAAACGGTCCGTTCATGCCCTAAAGTTTACCCCTTTGTCCAAACATCAAAACATGACCTTCACAGAATAATCATTTCCCGTCCAGAGTAATTACCGTCAGACTGGCAGAAAAGCTCTTTTGGCAACATAAAGATGAAACATCTTAGACTTTATAGCTTAGCTGCATGCCATTTGTTTGCCTAAAATATTTTGTGTTTGTAGGTGCAACCCAAGCATAAATGTAAAGCCATATGTTAAGAATAATTATGACCGATACAATAACTCTGATTCATGGGTAAAAAAAAAAAAAATAGCGCCTAAGAAATGGAGCAAGTTTTATTTAACAAGGTTCTAAATAGCAGATATTAAACAGAGCGCTCAGCTGGGCAGGAATTCTTGGGCTTGGCTATTGCATTGAAAATAGGCAACTCATTATCCATATTGTATCTGCTGGCGAATTACAAGCACACATGGGAAACATTAAGCATCCATAATGTAATTCAGCTCACTAAAAGACTGACGTTACATATTTATGTTGCAAAAATCATTTAAAAAAAAACATTTTTACACACAACAGCTGCCAAAACCTTATTTACTTAATGCATTTTCTTTTGCGACCTCAATTTAGTATAAATATATTAAATTATATATATTAAGACAGACTACTTTGTTTCTACTATGAGAAAAATAGAGTATAGATTTCTTACTTAAACACTGTGAAAATAAGTTTCAAATAAATGTGTTACATTAGAGACTATTGGTGTTGAGTGGCTATAGCACCGAAATTATGTTGCCAGATTCTGCGAGATGGTTTGTTTTAATTCCACTGACTAGTATTTAAATTGACCCCTAATATTTAAATTGAATCACATTTGTTTTTTTGCACTAAAACGCATATTGTATATCTTGCTTAAATCATCGCTGTTAGTGATTGAATTTGACGTCTATCGGTACCTGAAGCTACGTCGCTTTGAAAACATGCATATGATTTGGGAATTTAAATAATCAAAAATGATGTGTCGAGAGTGATTAGCCAAAGTTCTGCATCGGGACGCGCGAGGGGAGTACATTCTTCAGAGACGTATCAAATCTCAACCTGCTCCTATGTCCTTAAATAAATTCAGAGCCTAAGCAGCAAACTGTAGTAATAAATCATATTTTATTCTTGTGAAAGCCCCATAGGAATAAGTTGGTGCTCTGGGCCGGTTAAGGTCAGGCTGACAGAGGGAGTGGGGTGAAGGGCAGGGGAGAGCCTTGGGGGTACAAACTCAGGGGGGGCTGACAGTGGCCCATCTCAGCGGAGCGTCCTGCTTCCAGGAGCTGACCCCCCACTGCAATACCCAGCCCTATTTCATGGGAAACGAAGACTTAGCGTTTGGGCGGTAATTGGAAACACGACCGCCTCACGTCAGTCCGTGACAGCTGGAAGTCAGCGGCGAGCCCCTCAGCTGACGGGGCACACGTATGCACACACACACACGCAAAATGGCACATGCACAAATGTTTCCTATTTAAAGAAATCTGGAAACTTGATTAGTGGACGTAAGCTAATATAGGGCAACTTTCGGGTAGCGAGACGTAAGAGCCAATCAGCTACTTCTAATACTTAGAGAATCTGACTAGATGTTTTATACATTTCTGCAGCTTCCTTCAAAACAAACAGACGTTACTAATAGCATTGCTACCATATTCACTAATCCGTCCATTTCCAATTAGCCAATTAGGGCTGCGGTAATTTGAATCTCGGGCTGGAAAGTTTCCTATCTGTGCTGCATGCCTTTGGACCTGACGAAGAAACCAGAGAACAAGAGGAACCTCAGGAGAACACACTTGAACATGGAGAGAACATGGAACTCCAAGCCATACAGATGTGAACCAACAGCACTAGCTTCTGGGAACCTCAACATAATAATAAAACAGTTAATTAATACTATAAGTAAATAAATGGCTAAAAACGTCTTTTATCGTGTCCGGTGATTCACCCCTAATTATTCTGATGGGCTCAGTCGGATCCTAAGCATTCACACACATGAAGCACGATCGCCTGGCATTGCAGGGCTAATGACGAGGACTGGCAGCAGGACAGACGTCGTGCCAGGCTGCCCAGAAGTCAGCAGCTTTAGCAGACACCATCTATGGCGACCAGGCCTTGCCACCCCCCCCCAACTCCACCCCCACCTCCCCAGTAACCCCACGGCTCCAGCCAAAAGCCCCCATGGAGCGCTGCATCAGGCGGGACTCGCGCCCCAAATGTGTAGCAGATGGCGGAACCGGCGGGGTCAGCGATAGACACTCAGGAACAAATTCAGCAAATGGACGAGAAAACCTGAGCAGGACAGTGAGGTGAGAAGAGGACCCTGATCTAAGTGGGGTCATGAATATGTCCATTGTTTGTTTGTTTTTGTGTTAAATAAGCAAATTAAATCAAAACACATTGGGGGGGTCAACCTCCCATCAGACGATTTCCTTTGTGCTTCAGTGTCCCTGAAAAACCTTTCCTTACAACATGCTTTTGTTGATCTGCTTTTACTGATTAAAACAACATTTTAGCACTACTTTGGCAAACACGAGAGCAATTCGATACCAGTGTGCTGTGATAGTCAGTTTCCTTTTACCCTGCCTTCAGAATAATTACTTTTAGACCTCATACACCCTGTAACGGTACACTTTTGTTACAGGAAGTACTCTGACACTTTCCTGTCTATAAATCAGAAGACCAAAGCTAAGGGGTGGGGGACGGGGGGGTAGGGGGAGGGAGTTCTCCTTGCTGTC
>JAODLD010000049.1:6870501-6898694 GCA_026781065.1 Mormyrops boulengeri
CAGCATGTCCTCTTTAGTGTACAACAGGAATAAATAAGTTTTCTTACAGCAGTGAAAAGATAGATGCAAAAACAAAATGTCCACTACAGAGGACACAAATGAATGGCCAGAGTCTCAGGAGGATATAATTGCACATGGCTGTACCAGGCACGGGTACTTAAAAATATAATCCCGTTTACTTTATTAGAAAAAAATTTTCTAAAACAACGCATTCATGATATTCCTATTCTATCGATATTTAAAAAAAACTATAAAACTTTAGAAAGTGCTTGGATTTGGCAGTTTTTATAAGCTGGTTTATTCATATTTTAATGTTCGTTGGTTCTGTAACAATTAATTAAGGTTTTCACATCACGGAAATTATTCAGAATCAAAGTAACCAGCTATGTTATAGTGAAATGACGTTGATAATTATGTGAATGTTGATTGGATTTGATATTACTTAATGTTTAAGTTTTTCTCATGGGTTACTGTGCCAACTGGAATCTCAGGGAAAATATCTGTCTCTACGAATTTGATTGAAACGGTGCAGGCCATTGCTTGCATGCGCGTTAGTCATTCGTTTTCAAAATATTTTATTATCATTTCTCCTTTCATAGACAGCCTTGAGTAGGAGTTTCTGTCCTGAGTGCCCAGTCCTATTCAGAACGCAGATGTTTTCCATTACGCTCTCCATTGTGCCAGCGATTTCTAGCATCGCGGAAAATATATTGTGACTAATGGTCTTTAAAGAATATTCCGTCTACTCTGATTTCTGCAAATATTATTAGATGTTAATGGGTACCACTCCGTGGCAGGCCCGAGGTGTCCACCGGATTAGTACCCCGGATTGCAGGCGCCAGGACAGCGTGCTGCCCCCGGGCCACTGTCTAGAGCAGCAACCTTTCGACGTCCATCACCGGTTTCCCTGCTTTAGTCTCTGCGGCCGCGGGGCATCAGATATAAAAATGCTAATTTTCGAAACGAAAACTTACTGTGCATGTAGAAAATGCTATAGGATAAGAGTGGAGTAGATGTTTGGAGTTACTGATCAATTGTGACAGGTAGCCTTTTTAAATCCTTCACATAATATCCTATATTTTAACTCCTGTGCCTTCCATTAACATTTCAAAGTCTGCCCCGGGAATATTACTGTATTTTGAAGACTGTATATGAACACTTTAACGGTTTTGGTAAGAATACATTAGGAAAACATGCGAATAGGCTAGTATTTCATCGCCACAATAATGTTTTGGATGAGAAATCGTTCAGATCCACACGATATAATGGCGTCGGAGGCTACCCTTAGTTTTGATTCCCCCTCGTCTCATCTAAGACATGCATTTCAATTACGAAACACTGATACAAAGTAAGCCCGCACCTCGTTACAAGTATGACAAATAAATGCGTCGATCGACTTTTGCTTTCGCGGGAGCGACATTAATCATCGTGATTTAATTTTGTTTATCTTTTCATGCTCTCTCCTCTTAGGTCCAGTCATCAATTAAGCTACCGGCACTTGCCGTCAAAGCCGCGCCCTTGTGGTCGCTCAGGTCAGGGGTTAATATAAGAACGAGCCCTACTGCAAACAGCGTGAAACCTAAAGGGATTAGTGGTATGCAAAAGGCTGGTATTAAACCGTGCCTGTCAAGCTGGTCGTATTATCGCCGAAGGTGTAGCGTAGCATTAAAACCAAGCAGTAAAACCGGTAACTCCGCTATAGACTCTATGGCATATTGTAAACATGAGCACAGTACTTCATTAATTTGCGGATGAGATCATCCAATAAAAGTCCGAAACATTTACCCAGTTTCTTCATCTGTGTTTTTTCTGTGATTCGAGTCACTCACATCAGGACATGCATGTCACAGGGTGGAGCACACCGTATACGTCAAATGTTATATGACTTATATTACTTATTTGGCAGTGATTTACAGTATTTTTCTAAACTATTTTTCAACTTTTACTTTTCAATTTCCGAATTATGTCAAGGTATTTCAGGAACCTGTCTCGAGCAAGTCTATTGATCGCTACAGAACTACGCAAACTATATTGTGGTCAATATAACATCCGAATAAATCCTATCAAATAGCCTCACCGTAACAGAATCAGCCTACAATGGAGTCTCCCATAAACACGACCGAAAACCACCACCCTAAAGAAATTTAACAATCACCAACCCACTGAAATAAAAAAAAAATGTGGGTGGAACTAGCAGTACCTACAGGCAAAATGGATCGTATCTGAACCAAAGACCAATACTGCACCCTCTTTGAGTGTCTCACTTCGTCAATTGCGAAACAAACGCTTTGTCAATGCAAAATTATAATAACAAAACTTGTCTGGGTTATGTTGAAAAATAATAAAAAATATTTATGATGCAACTTCGTGAGTTGCAGTATAACATGCTTTTAACATACATGTATCTAAACTGAAATGCACGTAATATATTTTGTTAAAAAATATTTTGATATGAGCATTCAGTCTCTGGCGTGTATTTTTCTCTTCCATCATCCTCTGCTCTCGCTGAATAATACATGCATTTTTTTTTAACAAAATAACGGTTTTTAAAATAAGTAAAAAAAAAAAATTCAAGTGCGTAATTCAAAAGGGTCACCACATATATTTTACTTATATTTCACATTTATAATAACACCTACAATGCATAGAGAACAGAGATGTTTATGAAAAATTCAGGTACAATTCAAAACAGTCTTAATTATTTACATGAATATATATATTTGCTAATTTTATTATAAACCTTACTTTTTATTATGTTTATTATCATTCCGAATTCTGAGCACAGCAGGTTAATAATTCACCAACAACTGGAAGCCTACAACATCCTCAAGCAAGTGACATCTCCTAGCGTTTTACCTTGAATGCCTGTTGCAAATCAAAAAAAAAAATCTCTGCGCTAAATCTCGGAAATAAAATAAACATATAATGTACGTGCGTTATCTAGTTTTAGAAAACGTGTTATGTTGCAATGAAAATATGATAAAACATTATGAAAAGGAAATTTAATTTTGTAAAGCAAAAAGTATTCCTGAAATCCAATCGATCGTGACTTCCTTAGACACCGATGCAGGCATATTGTAAGACACCATCGGAAGGTCCTAGTTTGGGTCTTGTACGTGGCAATGTAGTCAAACATGGCAGTACCATACTGTGGAATTTTCTGTAGTACTTACTAAATCTTGGGAAATTCTTATATTATTAATGTTTTTAAAGAAATATGGAGTAAGGCTATGTTTACTGCGATGGCTGGATGGGCAGGTTTTTCCGAGGATGAGCTCCGGAGGTTGCAAAATAAAGGTAAATGCATATTTTATTGCAACTTGTGAAATGTTCATGTAAGTAACGACACAGTAAAGTTAACTTTAATACATGTTTAGAATCAGTAGAGTGGTTAGTGTGTTTATATTGTCAGTTGTCATTTTTGTACCATAAATAAATAATTGTTAACAGTAAGTAAATAGTAATTAAACGTGTCTTGCGCTCCCGTGCAGATTCTGTTGTTCCGGCTCTTTCGGGTCGTGTTCGAAAGCCGGTCCCGACTAACCGAAGCCGACAACAGCTGCAGCGCGAACGAGCTCTTCAGATGGCTGCTCAGCCTGATGCCTCCGGACCGCTACCGTCGGAGCAGCAACTCGACAAACCGAAAGTTCGGACCCCGAGTCAAACTGAGCCAAAAACCTCACAAACTGAGGGGACTCCCCAGGCCGAAAACAAGGACACTACGAACGAGTCACATACTCCCTGCCCTGTTTCAGTGGCAAACAGTGACATGACCCCAAAAGAGCTGGAAAAACAAGAGGTCGAATTGTTAGTAAGTTTGTATACTAAGTAGCCCCAGTATCATAAAATTATTCTTCTGGGTTTATTTCAGCTTTTTTCACCCAGAATTACACACACACATATATATATATATATATATCACAGCGTTCTGTTTATTAAATATCTGTCTTCCTTATTTCTGACATTGTATTTAATGATAAAATTACAGAAGGGAGAAAACACGACTTGAGTTGCTTCAGCAAGAGCAGAGGATGATTGAAGAGAAAAATAAACGCAAGAAAGCCCTTCTGTCAAAGACCATTGCTGAAAAGTAAGCATTTTGATGCCAGAAAACCTGTCCATATCAAACGTTAAAAGAATTAAATTATAGGTCTTTTCAATAGATATGTAGAAGTTTAAAGGATAAGACAAGTGGACGTTTGTATGTCATTGTTTTTTTAATTTGGCTTCCTGTCTTTGTTGTGTTTTCTCCAGAAAATTGAGTATGACTACTATGAATACGGGAGATTTGACGTTTAGTTTTAGAGGGGAGAAAACATTTACATTTTCTTGATGATTAAGGTCCAAACGAACACAGGCTGAGACTGTCAAACTGAAGCGGATCCAGAAGGAACTGCAGGCCCTGGATGATATGGTGTCCAATGACATCGGGATTCTGCGTGCACGTATAGAACAAGCAAGCTGGGAGTACTCTGCAGCGAGGTAACATTCAACCCATTCTTATCCCAGATTTGTCACTGGTCTTTAACAGCCTCATACACTTTTCCACTTGTTAATCAAATTCATAGTCTAATAACACTCTTTTCAGACATGTTATGGCAGTATTTCTCAAACCAGTCCTCAGGGACTCTCACACAGTCTACATTTTTGCTCCTTGGGAATAAAAATGTGGACTGTTTGGCAGGGAAGTGGGAGGGAGCAGAAAGGTGGACTGTCTGTGGGTCCCCAAGGACTGGGTTGGGAAAATCTGGTTCAAACTATGTTTTTTTTTTTTTTTAGTACTGAGATTGCCTTTGTCGTCTCAGAATCCAGCGTATCCATACACTTGAAGCCAATCTGTGATATCCATTTTTTTTTTTAAATAGTTAAATGAAACTGTAAGTCATACCACTTATATCCTAGGGAATGTTGACTGGTGTTACTGAACAGACAAAATTGATGGTTACATTTCATTTTTAATAGGGACCAGAGTTCTGCAGCTTTCCTATAAAATGTATTTTATTTTATGAAAATGTTTTTATAATTGTGCGATATGTTTTAAAATGATGCTGAAGGTCTGTTAAAATCTTCATTACCGGCTGAAATTTCACTGAATTTTCTTGAAAGCATTGATTTGTAAATAATACTGCCCCCTGTAGGATGGGTCTTGAATTTCAACTCCATTTTCACAGATGCTTTATGATGTCCGTATAGAAATAATATAGTAAACATGGAATTTGCCACAATCAGTCTTTGTATTAATTTTTTGCCAAACAGGAATGTAGAATCGTTACTTGCTTTATCTAAACATACCAAAAAGTATGGATCAAAATAGTATAGAAAGGTTTGTTATTGCACTGTAGTACAGCAAGAGTATTAAAGTAACTTTCCAGTTAATAGATCCTAAAAGGCTTCATAAAGATGTACTTTTCCTGCCAGAAAACGGTACGAGAAGGCAGAGGCCGAGTTTGTGACTGCAAAGCTGGATCTGCACAAGAAGACGGAGGCGAAGGAGCAGCTGACTGAGCACCTGTACACCATCATCCAGGAGAATGAGCAGCGCAAGGCACGCAAACTGGAGGAGCTGATGCAGCAGCTGGAGGTGCAGGCTGACGAGGAGCAGATGGAGCTGGAGATCCAGGTGGAGAGGCTGCTGCAAGAGGAGGAGCAGGCGGCAGGGGCGGCGGCCCAGGCGGAGTGCGCGAGCCAGGCGGGGGAAGCCCCTCGCGATTCAGACGCCGCACCTCCACAGCACTCAAAACCGGAGAATGATCTGCCAGCGCTGCCCGAACGAAGAACAAGTGACCTGAACTGTGAAAGTCAGGATCCTCCCCCCAGCCATGAATCCGCAGGCAGGGAGGTAGCCGCCCCTGTCTGATGAAGCCCCCAGAGGGTCCTTCTGCCTTTCGCAACTACAAAGACTCATTCACTGCTGGACATGAGCAGTTATATTTTATAATCATAATTTCTGTCCATGATCCTGTTTTTTAAGAGTATTGTAGTAGAACTACAGAATTTGAATATTATTCCCAAGTGCTGTAGTCATTTTGCACTCTCAATATATATATATATATATACACACACACACTATAGTTTGATTTTTAGGAACAATTTATAAAGGGGGGTTAAAAATTCTTATATACTTTGTGTCGGTCTGCCCGTGTGCTTCCATGCAGAAGAAATTGATCTAATGTCATGGCTGTCTGTCAAGATTGTGCACAATGCAGGAGACGTGTCCCCCCCTGCGGAGGCAGAAGATGCACTTGTTTTCAAACAGTACTTCCTCAACAGCACGCAATTTAAAACAGATTGTCGTAACAAGCAAATGACGCATGTATGAGTGTCTTGATTTCGTTGATCAGAAATGTTTCCGAGAGAAAATGTCATTTTGTTTACCTCTAATTACTTTAACATCCTTGAAATGTAGTTTGTGTCTGTTTTGGGATCCTGAGCTTTGGGGAAATTGTTTTTTTTAACGGGCTGTTAAGCTGTTTTACTTTTTGTTTAAAGTTAATAACTTTGTTTTATGTTTAAACATTTTTTTTCTTTTTAGTTAGTCTTGGTTACACTACAGCACACTACACTGCTTGTTCATATCGGTCATTGTCATGTATGTCGCGGTAGCATGCAGAGACCGTGAGTTTTATTTTCTAGGTTATTAAACATTACCTTACGGACCTGTCTGCGATAAAGTTTTGGAAGGTGAATGGGAAAATGAAGTTCTGGTACTCATTTGTATAATTAAATGATTATTTTAATTGTATTATGTGTGTATAATTTGCTAATATATTGGTTAGTGCAGTAAAAAATGTGGCAATTTCGCCTGCCGTCGGGAATGTAACATCCTACCTATACATATTGAGTTAGAATGAACTAAAACTACATTTTTCTCTTGTCAAATGTGATATGACTTTCAAATATGTAAAATTCGTTTCCGCTTGGTACAGTCCTGGAAAACAGCTTCGGTTAAAGTTAATGGCTATTTTTCTCGTACAGCGTATCTTCGGTGCCAGTACAATAATCCCGATACAACACGACAACCATTTTCCAAATGCGCAGAAATAGTGAGATTATCATCTTGATTATAATGATCAGAATATTCTGCGTTATAATGGAAACCATACGCCGTAGGAAAATGGTGTGGTACTGCTGTAACATAATTTGTGCTTAAGGTTTACGGATTTGTGAGACCTCTGACTTCAGAGAGTGGAGTTGCTGCTTTGGACTGTTTCTTGATTTATGCGGAGCCAGTTTATCCCGACAGTTTGGGGAAAAAAACTCCGTAACCTGAGGAGTGAAAAGATGGCAAGATCAACTTATACCGTGGGCTGTTGCCCCTGGCCATGCATTAGTTATAGATTTGCGCCCTTGACACGCCGTGTATACAACACGAGTTATATTAATCGGATTAACGTAAATCATCAATAATTCAATAATTAGGCACGTAGTTAAAATTACGACGTTTTAAAAGAGCCGCCATAAACGCGTTCAATGTGTGATTGACCGATCAGCCAGTTAGTTGCTTTTAGCGGATAAATTCTGCGCACGTAATGCACAAAAAAATGAAATTCTTGTCTGAAGCATCAATATTTAAGTTGAATTTTTATGTTTCCGCTTAAATGTGCAAATGTGAATAAAGTGCTTTACTCAGGTGCCTTGATTTCTTTTATGGGCTTAATCGATATAGTGTTAAACTGGCTGATAAAGCTGTCGTTGTAAGTCTACTTCAGTAGACCCTATTTATGCGTATCCGAAATAAGATAGTATTGTTTATGTTCTGTCAGAGTTGTTCAATGTTTATTATGTCGTTTAATGTAAATTAAAATTACCAGGCAATTATTGCTGTAATATCATATCAGAACGTTGCAGCGTTCTTGATTCATTGTGCAATAAACTTGTGGTGTTTATAATTCTGTGGCTTGCCTCTATTAGTACTTTAAGACTCTCTCCAGTAATTTATACTAAAAAAAAACGTTTTTTTCGTATAGTTTGGCTGTGATATTTGTATGATTTTACTATGATTTCCAAAGATCTTTAGAAAGGATTCTTCTTCGAAAAGGTTATGAAATATGGGTAACATGCATCGTACAAGCGGTCACAGTTATAAACATCGAGAAGGATACTGCTCACAGGGAATGTAATGCAATACACGGCGCGTGCATCCATTGTCATCAACTACACGAGAGAGATCAAAGACGTTTACTTGTCAATCGGGGTTTCATGTTAAGAGAAATAATCCGAATTTAAAATCCGAATTGGTCCACCTGTTTCAATCTTCGAAATTAGTAATTAATATATAATAAAACGATAGATTTAACTACAATAGAACCATGTCAATTAAAATACTAATCAGAAGACTTTATTTACAGTATTCTGTATATTACTGTGCGCTTATGGCCAACGATGGTAATTAAGACTCACACAGTAAAGGCACAAATATCCTGTAGATAGGCCTATTAATACTAATAAACATTTCGGTAATATTTTTAAAGTAGTCGTCTTTGGTAGTTTTTTTATTCAACTTTAATTGTTTTTGAATAAGTTATAGTGTTACGGAGTCTTCTGCTAATATTGTCCACTGACTTGTGCCTTTCGATAATCGGTGGGTCGTCAAGTTAGAAATTGCCTGGTCCGGTTAAATATTCCAGGTCCCGACCCACCCTGCTAATTAAGGTGATGACCTTTGTTAAGCTGTTGTTTCTGACGACATTAAACACATCTAATTTTTTCGGTCTGCAACCTTAACGAATTTAATGCTGTATCGAGGTCGAAGTTAACGTATTGGGCTGTATGTGTCTTAAGCACCAGATGGAGTGTGTCATTTAAGACGATATTAAAATGTCGAGGTGAGCAATAATCCAGTTTACCCTCCCAAATACCAGTATTGATATACTGACACTTGGTATTGATAATTACTGCCTGTATTGTTTCGTCATCATTCACAATTCCAGAGTTTTGCTTAAAAATATAATTCAGCCGTCTCGGTTATTCTGTGTTCAATAATGACTAAACAATAATTACAAACCGCTTGTGGTCTTCCCACATGAAATCAATATGGTGTGAATTAAACAACACGGCTTCCAAAACTCTAAGTAAAATTTACCCGCCCATATTCTGATCTAATCAAGCAGGGTACTTAAAGTTCAGACGGGTTAAGGACTTCACATCAATAAAACCAAATATAATTGGTAACAACTAATAATGATGGAGATTACTATAATGAAGGCCAGGATTATTAATTATAATAGGCTACTGCAAGTGTTAGAACCACCACGATTTCGCATGACTCCGTGAAGTCTTTAATGACATGTGTGTTTAATGAGGCTTGCCTACTCGTTAATTTAATGCCATTTATTTATTAAATTATATACACTATACATTATATACATTTGGCGTGTCGAAACGCGATACGTGAAACACAAATGCAAATAAAATTCATCAGGTAATTTCTTTTCGTAAACGTTACTCTTCTCTTAAAATTAACAACTTTATTTCTGAACAGTATACTTTAAAATATTTTACCACTAGTCACAACGCCTGCAATAATAATAATAATAATAATAATAATAATAATAATAATAGGATAATATTCAGGATATAATTACTTCTATAGTATATTTTAATCGGATTTATTTTTATTTTCCTACATTTTGGAAGTGTCGCGTTTTTTCCACGTTCCAGTAATAATAATATGTCTTGTCTTGGGGAAGGTGCTTCGTTGCATATCACAAAGAGATAAGACATTGTGCACCAAATGATAACTTTATCTGCGGTTGATGTATGTTCTTTGTGTACCTGTTTGTATTTCTGAAAAAGATTTATCCGAAAATATTTATCCGCGCTTGTTCTCAGTGTTCATTTACTACGACACTTGAATAATCTGGTGTGATAAGCGTTACAATTATATACTGACATCTTCCACAGAGAATTCAACCTAAAGTTACATTTAATTATGTGATGATTTTTATACGTCTTAAATCTGAAAAAGAAACATATTGCTACTTCTGAATTTTCGGAGAATCATTTAATGCGTGTTTATTGTTCAGGACTTCTTCATGCAAACCATTTTTAAACACTGTACTGTGCAAACAAACGTAAGGTTCCGCGCGCAGCTCGAGCCGAAGTGGGTTAATAAACATGCGGGGCTATCTGACGTTTCATTAGGCGTCTTCTGGAGCAGCGGTGAAAAGAAAGCAAACTTTCGCCAACTCATGATGACAGAAGTTTGTATTTGTGTATTTATAGATTTAAAAGGCAGACATGCTACCCTGGCATCAACATCGGTGCTCTTACTAGAGAGAGAAAGGGGTTCGGAAGGAAAACTAATGATGAAAAAAAAGTCTATTCCACCCCAGCGCCTTAATTAAATGCATGGAAAGTACGAGAGAGGCACCGTACATCTGGTTTCAATCTGCATCCCTTTGATGGCATCAAGCGTTCTTTTCCCAGATCTGTGGCTGGAAGCGAGGGGCTGACTGCGGCTGCTTAAAGAGTACGCCCCCCCCCATTTCCCACCCCCCGCCTCCTCCCCGAAACGCTCAGTCAAAGCAAACTGGAATGCTTAACTTAAAAAAGTCATTTTCATATAGACGGTGTATTGTTCTAAAGACCAAGACAAACAAAATAGCATGTTTGTCAGATCACTACCAGCCTGTAATCAGGATGCCCACTATATATAACCCTCAAGTACGATGATTAGGCTACGTGTGGCTTGCACGCACGGGACGAATTTGTGCGTAACATCAAAATAAATATTCTTAAAATCACTCTTCAGGACCTTAAGCATGATTTTAAAACGGTACCAAAGTGGTGTTTTCATCGATTTTTATTTAAGGCGTAAGTAAAATAAATTTTCAATCGTGCAGATTCTTGTCCATAGATTAAAAAGGATGATTTTGTAAAGCGTTTCCCGAGCGTAGAATCCGTCAGAAACATTTCTGATGTTGTCTAACACACAGCTTCAAATGATACATATATGGTCTCCTTTCTCCGTTTTAAGTTTACTGCTTTGTAAATTGCAAGAACAAGCGAATGTATTGCAGAATATTGCCTAATTAGTCTAATTAGCACTTATTAAAAGTGTGCATTTTATGTTGTGCGGAATCTAAAACGCATATTTAGTTTCAGTAACAGTTCATATATCGTTGTGACTAATGGTTTTTTTAATTATGTTCATTGTGGTCGTTACGGCTCTATTGTAAATTTGGGGGGTATCTGTCAGGCAGATTTTCCAAGGATTCCGTAATCAGGGTGCTTTGGCGGTGGTATGTATTGCTAGTCGGGAGGCGGGGGTGGCCTGGTAAAAAAAGAAGGTCTGTAAAACGTCAGAAACAGCACAAGGCATCGCCACGTAATTACAGGCTCCTTTTAGGTCGAACCACCCTCCCAGGGGTCTCAAATTTTCATTTATTCCCCGTTTCGGCTCCCCTCGCATGGCATTCTCGATCGTTTGATGTGCCAGAGTCCGTCGATCGGATGAGGGGAAGACCCAAGTCAAAAACTTCAACATCCAGCGCTCCACTACCGAACGTAAACTGAGAACTCGGCTTCAGTGCGTATTTAGACCTAATCATTTCTGCAGCTTAGTCATTCAATGTCGTAACGCAGCAGGCGTGGAGAAGAAAATAACTTCCCGGAATGTTGTAGGATTCTGGGACGCTACAAAGCAGAGCGAGCGATGCCATATCCAGCCATTTGGTGGGTTGCTTAAGTGTGGAAAATCCTAGAAAATATAGCATTTATTCAAAAGGAAAAAAGTTAATTTTTGGTCATTTTAAGAAGTCAATCGACCCTAAAACCTTAATCACTGAAGAACGTCATTTTTCTGGATCTGTACAGCTTTTAAACATTCTTTATTTTAAAGTCAGACCTGTTGATGGGGTTGGAGACGTCGTTAGTACTTTTTGTGAATAGGGAGTAATTATCCTACCTGTGTTTTATTTACGTCATGACTTCTGGTTATATGCATGTGATGGACAGATCTAACCGCCTGGAGAGCCCAATTACTGCCAATCTGGAAAATCTACAAGCTAAAAAGAACTTCTCAGTAAGCCATCTGTTGGACCTGGAGGAGGCAGGGGAGATGGTAGGGACACCGAGCGACGAGACCACCGGAGAAGCGGCAAGGAGTATGCTGGAATCACCGGGTCTAACCAGCGGCAGCGATACCACGCAGCAGGAAAGTAAGTCACTCTTATGTCACTCGGGCCTCATGTGCGATTATCACATTAATGTATGGGGGATTGTCACATTAGCCCGTATATTTCATTTCAATAGGGCTTGGTCCTATTCAATTTTACGTTAAAGGAAGTTGGGAGAAAGAAGTGTAAGACATATCACGGTAAGATACGTGCTTTGAACTTATCGCGTCTGTGATATCGTCAGAATCACGCAGATGTGCCGTCCGCAGTGCACGCACCTGACTTTCACACGTATGGAGATTGTCTGCAACGTCCTTAGAACTTGCTGCTCTTAACGGACTTCCAAAAGCAATAAACGGCTATTTGTATTACGTTATTTCATATATGTTATTGTTTCTAAGATAATGTGTATTCATTTTCTGGTGTCACTGAGGGATTGAGTTTTGTGGGTTTTAAACCGTAAGATTTTAGGTCGAATCTTCATAACATGCGCAAAGTTCAATTAACAACCTAGCCAGTTTGTATGCAACCCTCTGGTAGCGAACGTATTTTAAATAGGCCGTCTACTATGGGAGGATTGCACGCAAAAGGTTCCTAAAAGTGAGTGTTGCTAAATAAAGCTTTGGGTTTCTTTGTATAGTTGAACAAGCCAGGACGCTTTCTCGTAATTTGTTTCTATTAATGCAAGCCGTATGTTGGGTACAACCTTAACGTTTCGCAACTAGCAACCAAGACGTAGACTTAATGCCAGATCACTGGTGGTTTACGGAAGAGAAGGACGTATTAAAAGGTGTATTTAAAATGCAGCCCACGGGAAAAGTACAAATGTAATATTAAATGGGCCTATAAAGATTGTGTGTGTCACGTTCAATAGTCAAAATTGAACATGCCACACTGGAAATGTAAGGCTGTATATTGAGTATCCGCGTATATTCTTTTAATTACGGTATGATCATTCATTTATAAACAATAGAAGGAATGATCAAATTTCACTTTTAAAAACTAGCAGCGTTTGTTTGTTACATTGAAACTGTTGAATTGCATCAGAATTATTTCAGGCTTTAAAACATTTAAGCAGACACAGACTACTCGGAATTGCTTTTATATGCCTTTTCCAAACGCAAATCGCCCTTTACGCAGGAAAAAAAACATTTAAATTATTGTGAACACCTCTCAGTATTTAAGTTTGCTTTATATTCTTAGATTTTTCTTTTCTTTTCAATATCCCAGATCGCTCATGACAGCCGTTGACAGCAAAACTAAGCTAAGCGTTTTATTAATGTATTTTTAAGGATATTAAAGTACAAAATTACTTTTTGAAAATGTCTTTAAATAAATAGATAAATAAATAAATAATGGTTGCTATGTTGTGAGATCTAAAATCCATTTTTAGCAGTTAATGATCTGGCTGTGAAAGAAATATAAGTATACACACACACACACACTCACATATCGTTTACACATTTCGTGTAAAATATACATCTTGGATATTAATACGCAGGTTGGATTACTATTTTCGAGCTTTAAGACCATTTAAATCCAGATTAGTGAAGACGATCAAAATTTGTAATAAAATACAAAGGATTAATTTGAGCGAATATTGATTACGATAATATCATTACGGTTAATTTTAAAAAATGTTACATTTATTTCTAACTATGATAAAACTGAACGTTGGTCGGGACAGGCACTCCTAAAACGTAAAACGTCTTCAGAAATTCTTCACATCCTTCTCTTTCATCTGCCTTATTGTGATAAGGGTCCCGAAGAGGCCAATCAATCCATCACCGAGACACTTTTCCATGCCCCTATGAAGTTTTATTTGAGTGATTTAAGGACTGATTGATGAGAGCAAAGAGTGTGTCTGCGGCAAGGCTGCCTTTTTTCCAAGACATGAGGTCTGCGGGGATTTGAGGCATCATCCCCTCCCGTCTGGAGACAGTCCCCTGAAACAGCCAACTCTGTAAGACGCGAAACGTAGGCCTCCCCTCCCGCGCAAGCATACGTGACCAGACTGATAGTGTTACTTAGCTCGTCGTTTTTCGTTGTGCATCATTTTTAAGGATAAATACTAGTACAAACTCTTTTGATCCTTAAATGGCTGGATTTTGTAATATTTTTAGTGGCCCGAACACCAGCGGTGCTGGCCTGCCATTATTAGCTCGTGCTGACTCTTTGCGGTATCTAGAACAGATACGGTCGTCATTACAACGGGGATCATTACCTAATATTTTCGTAGGAACGTGCTAAAATCCGTAATCGTATTTATTAGTCATTCCGGCACTACAATTTGTCTGCGAAATTATTAACCACTTTTAATTTTTACAATCGGGTTGGCGCTGCGAATACCTTTTAGCTAACTGCTGTCGTTCATTAAGACATGTGGATGCATTCTGCCTAAAGCAATAGCTGTACATATTCTCATGCAAAAAAAAAAACTCAATCATTTTGACATTGTGTCCATTCGCTTGTGCTTGTCTTGTAATAATAACATGCACCGCTGCAGAGTGATTGACATGTTGCCGTATATTTCGTAATGTATTATACATTATATAATATATGAAGCAAAATGCTATATTTTTTAACAAATCAAGTATTAGGTCTATTTAAAGACTCACTGAGGAGGTCCGTTTCAATAAGCTATTTATAGGCGTGTAAGTGCTTGTCAATGCTTATGTTGAAGTTGACTTTGCGGACTTCTGCTCCACACACAGCGACGCAGCTACAGGAGTGCATTAGATCATCACGGCCGTTTATCTTAAGATTTATCATCAGATCATCTCTTGCGCCTGGGATTTTGAATTAAACGCTCCTGAAGACGAAAGGATTAACCCGAAACCGAAAGACGAGTTACGGTCTTTTAGCGTTGTGTCAGTTCGCTGAGGCAGCCTGTCCTACTACGAAACCCTTTCGACTTTTGAGTAACTTGCGTCGGAAGAGTTAATATTACATGCGCTGTCGTGGATCTGAAACGTCTCGCATAAGCTCTGCAGAACCTCGTCTTTCTGAAACCACTGACCACTGAGTTCTTTGTGTGTATTTTTTTCCCCTCGAGGCTTCCTTTTAGGTCGCACATCTGGCTGTCAGAATATAGACCTCACATCTGGGCCATTACACGTACAATCCAGTTTCCAGCGAATTAATGCTAAGACTCGTGCAGTTGCAGCTTAGGTACATGATTAATCGCCAAGGAGCTAATTTTAAATTAAAATGTAAAAGATTGGTAATGTTTTCTGAACATCAACAACAGTGCTTTGGTGCTAATTATAAAAACTACGGTTGGCCAAACATGCCTTTGTAGAACAGCCAGCTGATTTGGAATAAAGGTTTGATTGCCTCTCTATTCATCTTTTTGTTGTCTCGCCTGGAAAGGCTAAGTGTTGCTCCACGTATTCACAGATCAGTGTGCAGTGGTTCTGCAGGTCGGTGTCTAAGCATCTGTGTGTGTGTGTGTGTCAGATGAGCAGCTGAACACAGAGGAGAAGAAGAAGCGCAAGCAGAGGCGAAATCGCACCACCTTCAACAGCAGCCAGCTGCAGGCGCTGGAGCGCGTGTTCGAGAGGACGCACTACCCCGACGCCTTCGTGCGGGAGGACCTGGCGCGCAGGGTCAACCTAACCGAGGCGCGAGTGCAGGTACGGCGCCCTCCATAGTTAGTCCGAAGGAGATACTAATTGGTGCATCTACTCATGCAAATCATGATTTGCATATATGGTGTCATTGGTCCTGTCAGCACCATGAGTGTTGGCGGATAATATTTATTAGATATGGTGTGAGCTGTTCCTGAGGAGTCAATACCCAGAGTCTTTGGTGTATTTATTTCAACACCCCCCCCCCCCCCAAACCTAACGAGTTGCATGGTATAAATTGTGGCATGACTCTGCAGGGTCCTCATTTTCTCAGTCTCATTTTGGTAGTAATCAGGGGGTGTCTGAATGCCCTCTTCGACTCCGCACATATCCAGAATCTGGACCAACATCTTCAGATGCCGGCGCATTTATAGTCTGTTTATTGTCGTCCTCATTAGCCTTTCCCAGGCACAAATGAGCCATTCATCCCCGATGACAACACCCCTGTTCGGGTCAAAGCAAAATTAGATAATTGCCTGCTGGTCGTAACTTCTAAAATTGGATCGGATTCACGAACATTTCGACTCCCGCAAACCTCCATATGCAGTAAGGGGTTAAACGTCTTTGAGGGCAGAATTCACGTTTATGCTGTCTATCGACCGGTTTGTGGTCTGAATGTTTTTCTAATTATGCCTACTTTGGGGGGGAAAAAACAACAACAAACGGAATGTGTAAATGGTGTGTGCCAGACTGCCAAGCTATCGTGCCACAGAAATCTGTCCGATTAAACTAATAGTCTCTTGCCGAGCAGTGTTCTCTAATGAACACACGACGCCAGTTTACTTCTGGGTTTTAAATTGTGTATTAAAGACCGAGTACAACATGAAACTACATTCACATAAAAATAACATTAGCCTACCATAACAGTAGCCCAGGCGCCCGTAAGAGGTGCTTAATTGGTGCAGCAACCCTAACAAGCTGTAGTTCAGTTCAATACTCTCAGCATTCACTGAAGAATGTATTATTTATGCTGTATACCTGCGCTACACAAATTTCAGACCCTCTCATTTACGACTTCGCTATTTCTGCTCAGGATTATAGCAGAAAAATATTTTAGAGATGTCTATATAAATGTCTTTTACTACTTTAAATGCAAATTACCACATGCAAAAGTTACTCTAAGTATTTAAGCGCTTTTTACTAAGCAGCATTAGCTAAAAAATTATGTAATTTTTTTGTGTGTATCCATTAATATTTAATTATTATAAAACTATTAATAGCTTGACATGAGAAAGAAGCTTCTCAAGGTTCTGATAGAGTTTATCTAACCGACAAGTCGCATGACTTTATGCTCCCTGGGAATTTCAGCCAATCACAAACACCGTCGGCTGTTCCTGCCGTAGTGCCGTTTAGGCGAATTAAGCGTCCAGCACAAAAAAAGCAGCAAATAAAAGTCCCAGCTGCCGGCTCGAGTTAAAAATAGACCGCTTCGGGCCGAACCCTGTGCCGAGCGACGGGGGCGAGAGGGACATGTAGGAAAGCAGCTTTCGGCGTGCGGATGTGTGTTCTTGACTGCTCCTTTTTCGGCTGGCACTAGTCGCTGTCGGCCCTTTTCAAGCGCCGCCGAGGTGCCTCCCAACCTCGCTTGCAAAAACAAGCAAGAAATAACATAATCTACCAGTTGAAACGGGTGCATGAATATCTTGCACAATTTTTTCCTCACAGAAAAAAATGCAAAGTCAGAGACTTTGTAGGTTTTAGACTAAAGGGTACCAATTCTGTCAGATAAATTAATTTTAAGCTACGATTTAACTTTCGGCGTAGAGGATACTAGAAATATACTTGAAGCGAGTTTCTGAGTATAAATATTTCTGGCTTACTTTCTACAGTGGAGTATGTAGTAAATATTACATTTGGTTCAGACCACATGTAACATATGTTATGAGAAAATGTTGTCGAAGTGCTGGGGTTTGGTCAATTATACCGTTGAAAATATCAGTTTATCATAATAAAACACAGGGGCTGATAGGGCTTGCGGCACGACACCAGTCTCCGCGGTGCCACGTTTATAGCCCCCAGCCAGGTCATTTTGGGGTGTTTAAAGATTGATCTGCACTCCACTCTTGCCCCTACACTCCTGATAACGCGGGCGGCGACACCGGGTGGGGGATGTTTTCCAGGTCTGGTTTCAGAACAGACGGGCCAAGTTCCGCAGGAACGAGCGGGCCATGCTCGCTAGCAAGAATGCCTCGCTTCTCAAGTCCTACCCGGGGGACGTGACCGCGGTGGAGCAGCCCATCGTACCCCGGCCTGCCCCCCGACCCAACGACTATCTATCCTGGGGCGCTTCCGCCCCCTACAGGTAACCTTTGTACTGCGACCCCTCTTACCATTTTGTTTTTATTTAATTTCTCACGCCAGTCTTTGCTTTGAGTCGTTTTTTTTTCTCAGAACATTCATATTTAGCATTTATATTCCTCTATCAATACTGAATCATAGTTCTTTTCTTCCACAGAATCCTCTCAAATATTGTAATAATGACAGGTCTGCTTGGTGTGCAATATATCAGTCTTCATTAAATATATTTTTCTTTAGACCCTCTCTCTCTCTCTCTCAGATTTGGCCCCCTTTTTCTCATTTTCCTTATAATTTGTAGTTGGAGTACTCTAAGTTGGCCTAACTGTCGCGGTTATAGCTTACTACCAGAATAAAGTGATTTCCATCTTACTCTTGGCCCTGTTTGGACCCGGTTATATTCATCACATCGTATCACCCTCCTTTGTACTTCTCGAATGTCTTTAACCTAAGTGTCTTAGGTTACTGTTGTAGCTGTACTTTCTGACTTCACGGTTTTGCGATTTAGAGGTTTATTAAACAGACAAAGACCATTTAGGTTCAGGGTAGGTTACGTCATGCCGTTATAGCAGTCACATGACCAGAATATGATAACCAGGTGTCAAAGCATGTTCCATATTTAAAGCTAGAGCGAGATTAACCACAGAAAACACAAAAGTTTCCTTGAGGGCCAAGGAACCAAATCAAGTACATCACACACCTAGCTGAGCTCTCGTATAAGCGTTGCATGTCAAGAAAATGATGAAAAATATCTGGCTCTTGCTACACAGATCTAAGTTAGAGGATTTCCATTGAAACAGGGAAATGAATGAAAGCTGTATGACTGTCAGACAGACCAAAAAGTGTTCAGTGAGAATTACCATTTCAACTTGTGTCAGTGAGCAGAAAACAGAGCAATGCGAAAGCACTGCTTACTTACAAAACGGATGCGTTCTTCAGCTGCTGTCCTCTGCTGCAGGAAGGACCAAAGAAAGTATCAGAACAAAAACACTGTGGTCAGAAAGCAAGTGCTCTTTTATTTTCCCAGAGGTGGATCAATGTTTGATTTGGACGCCTTTCAGTGGCGGGAATATGTCGAAAAATAAACAAGGCTAGCATCGCGTATGTTCTTGCTTCTCCCTGATGTTAGGGAATATAGTCAATGTCGAAACACCTCTGAAAATACACCGACTGTCAAATTAGTGCAGACGTGGCTTGTACTTTAGCCGTTTTCTTCTTTCCTGCAGCTTCCTGGGTGGGAGGAAGTGTGTTTTATGTGTTATTTTGTATATACTGTGTGTGGTATTTGAGTGACAGGGACCCTCAAAAATCTGGAACATAATTGGACTGATCTGGGTTGGTGGCCTAATTTGATATGCTTTCATGGGGCCGAGTATCTCTGTTGGAGTCCCTGGTTATTTTGTATGTATTATATGTGTTATTTGTATATGTGACTTGCTTTTTGTCCTCCTCTCCAGCGCCATGGCTACCTATCCACCAACCTGCGCCAACACTAATACCGCACAGGGAATGAATATGGCCAATAGCATCGCCAACCTCCGTCTCAAGGCCAAGGAGTACAGCTTGAACCAGGTGCCTACCGTCAACTGAGGGCAAGGAGGTGGCTTCGCGGGCAGGGGATGCTGGGAATCGCGGTCCTCCATGAATAGAGGCGTAATGATTGGTGCACCAGCCCCTCGTCTCAATCCACACAGGAGCCCCTCCTCCTGCCGACACGCCATCTTTTTTTAATGAATGTATTTTAATAGCTTTTTTTTTGTCTTGCATCTATTCTAAAGGAAGGGGGATGGATAAAAAACAAAAACAAAACGAGACTATGAAACTTGAAACATTTCGGATATTGTTCCTTGCGAGGATCTCCGAAACGATGTGCTTTTGAAGTTCCCTGTGATACCCATCTGGACGTGGTTATTAAAGTGAATTTAATCTGATTTTAGGGCAAAAAAAGACAAAAAATGTGGAGAAAATGGGTCTTATTGCTTCACACTTTTGAGCATTCATGAGACTGCCGTGGCTTTTGTCCAAGGCCCATCTAAGGTGACATCTGGACACCATGGATAAGACCCCTGAAGCTTTGTCCCACCAGCAGAGATCAGTTTATCATCGATGTGAACTGGAATAAGATCAGACCTGAGCAACGAAAACCATTTTGGAGTTTTATCGATGCGAAGCTTTTCCATGAATGTAGCTGGGAAAGAGTCCATGTTTTATTTTCGTTCTTTTCTTTTAATGTCATCTTCCATTTTATATCACTCCCATGCAAAAGCAAGCGATGTATGTTGAGTTTTGTTTATCGTACAGGCAAACCAGTGTAACCCATTTCGTACAAAAAAGGGAAACTTTTCCGAACCCCAAACATGGTATTTCTTTTACTGTGTATATACCTTGATTATATCTTTATTTGTAACAAAAATCCTATATAATAAAAATACAGTTGCAGAAATACAATGGAAGCAACTTACAGAGGCGGAATGCATGACTCTGTAAGACTAGTAAACAATGCAACATATGACTTTCTTGTAGCTTGAATGCTCTCGCCTCACTTTCCATGTGAATTTTCAGCAGGTAATCTCGTTAAAAATTCCGCGTAACTTTCCTGGGCTGTTGCTGGCGACAGCAATGCAGTATTGAGGGAAATCAGACAACTTGAGCTTTTTTATAATCTCTGCTTAGTACTATTTCAGTGCAGAAACAGGGTCATGGAGAATAAATATCTAAGCAAGTGTGTTTTTGTGGAAGGCTTTGATTGTGGTGTCTGGATTTCCTCAAGACATTACTTGATGGCATTTTATTGTATAAATGTTGACATACGCATTCTTATCTCGGTACAGCACTAGCCCTTGATTAATTTTAATCCCAGTGAGTCATTTATCATATTTCCCTTTAATGTCTTTAACAGACACTAAAGCCACACTGCCTGTCATAACCGGTCGACCTGAAACAAGAAATATACACAAAATACTGTTTCCCGCAAAGCCTGAGAGATTGGCGTACGTCGCTTAACATAAGTTGCACCTCATTGTACCATGTGACCAACGTCAGTATGTAACGGCTCCGAAACAACTTCGCTGTAATGCTACACATGGAGTAAACTGTCGTAACTTGTGCGGACGGTCACGTCCACAATCAGATGAACTTCGCTGATGTTTATTTTGGAAACAAATGGTGGGGGGAGGGGGTCTGTCTTCCTACCATATCAGCACTGCAAATAAACAATGACCCCTGTTTATTTGTCAAGCATAGCTTACCTGTTTTGATTATACTGACACACATCGGCTTTGCAGTTTTAAGAACTATGCTAGTTCGTAGCATGTGCCATGCAGCCTGATGATTGGGTGGGAAGCCCGAGCCCTCCGGCAGCCGAGCTGATTGGCTCCCCTCTGCAAATCAGCATGCAGCTGAGGCACTATATTGCGTGCAAAGAGGCGCCCCCTGCTTCCCAAGGGCTCCCTCTATGCACTCTCAGAAAAAAGGGTACAAATTTGTTCCTTTGCTTGTCACTGGGGCTGTACCTTCAAGGGTCTGCCAATGGTACCCTTAGCAAAGGTACAAATTTGTACCCTTTTTTCTGAGAGTGTGGGACGCCTCCACCACACCTACACCCATGGGGACACAGCTGTCCGGGAGTGATGTCTCTGAGAGACCCGGGGGACAGAGCAGCGGCGCCTCCCTTCTGGCCACTCGCGGCGTTTCATCCGCTGGCGCGTCTCCCCCCCAGTCCTCGGCGGAATGACTCCAGCTGCTTGGCAGAGGCCCCTCCCTGGACCCCAGTCAGACCTACGGCATGAATATTTTCTCCGTAATGAAACATCCACATGGAGGTGCTCTGCTTTCTAATTATGCGCGAGTTGCCTCCCTGTGATAGACTTTTCCCCTTCAGCCAAGGCTATTTTAAGTCAAAGATCGATACTGTAGACTGATTTAAGTGAGAAAGAGCAAAGCAAAAAAAGCTGGACGTTCTCCGGCGTTACAACACAATGTTAGAAGAGATCGCGCGGCCCCGTGCCAAGAACCACTGGTACCTCATGAGCAAACGTAAAGGCTATTTTAAAATTCTAATTCTAAGTCAGAATTCAAGTTATGATATAGTTTATGGCCCAGCAAAGAAAGATGTCAACTTCACTTAAACTTAAAAACGGCCCTTTATGTCAGACTGCCCCAAAAGCCGAGATTTTCCCAAAGGCAAGAGGCACAAAGGGGCTGTAAAATATTCATTTTGGCAACAAATCATTTCCTTTAGTGGTTATATGTTTTTTTCTTTAACTGCTTATTTTCAACCCAAGAGCTCCAGAGTTTTCTTGAATTTTAATGTACAGTTATTATACAACTCGACGTTTTCCCTGATTACTAGTTACGAAGGTACGCGTGTGGGCAGATACTGTAAGATATATCCCATGTGTGCCTTACATTGCATTCATTGATTCAAGTGACACTTGGGAAAGGGATTATTGAGATTTTCGGATTAATCCTACTGGGATTCTGTCAGTCTGTTTGTGGGGCAATAACTGGGACTGGTTGATGTGATTCCTAGCTGTGGGTGTTCATGTTGGGGGGGGGCGGGGGCTGGGGGGGTGTCATGTCATCTGTAGTGCTCCTCCTGGTCCAAATGTCCGTCTCCTCTTTCACGGTTGAACCTGTTGACAAGTGTTTCCAGATGCACGCTGCCTCTGACCTGGGGTCTGACCCTCCATCAGCCCTGACAGCAGCCCCCTCTCAGTCTCCCCACCCTGGGACAGGCGGATGGCATACAGACATTCACCCCTTAAACCCCACATCTGAAAGCCATTAGGAGAGGGAGACAGTCAGGGGGGAGAGAGGTTTTGCTGTGGAGTGCAGGCAAAACGGGACATTGGGATACCTGTACATTCCTAACTCACAATGTCCTTCTCGCAACAAACCCCCCCCCCCAGTATTACTTAGCATCTATGTTAACTATCTATCTTCAATGGCCTCAAGGAATGGCTCATAAAAAAATCTGTAAAACACTGAGCTGCTGTTAACCGTGTACGGTAACCATTAATGGCCAAAAGTTGTTGTTATTCAATGCAGGAAACTAGATAAAGCTGAGCAAAAGAACTTTCCGTCTGACTCCCCAGCCCTACCCCCTCCCCCCATTTTAGGCTGACACCAAACAACCATGATGACCTGGATCGCAAATACCTGTGGTGTTCGGATTCCGCTGATCTTTCTTCTTCAAGCGTGTTAGATGTTAGAAGGTTTACAAGGACCTGCCATTCCACTTTCCATTTTCTTCTGTTGTAGCGCAATGCCATAATTAGAAGACATGCCTTTTCAGAAACAAATTATCCTGTAATAAACATGCAAGACATTTTACCCAGATGTTGTTAAGATCCAGAGCTGCATGAATTAGCATTTTCGTCTTCTCAGCCATAAATAGACCACCGGGTACCGCTCTGAGGCCTGCAAACGGCAATTATGGTAGGCGACATGACGTACATTCTAGCCTTCGTCACCGTATAATCAGCGATAGATTTACACAGACAAATGCAGATTCTCTCGGAGCTGAAGTATTTGAAGCATTTGGTGTTTTTAACCACGCTGTACCGAAAGAGATTACGATCGGTTTTGTATGGCTCAGAAACAAACCATACATATATTATGGGCCATAATTTTTGATTTTCCAAGCGAACAACTAATAGTGCATTTGCAGCACTGATGGACGGCAGCAACTTGATGTGGTAGTTCATTCAATTTTGTGTATGTTAAAGTACAAATGTTATGTAACGTATAACTGCCTTGTGATTATATTGTATTGTCATTAAAATCGTGGTAAAAAATCGAAACAATAGTGTAAGTAATTACTTGCATTACACGTATATTTTCAACATTCGTTATAATAATCACATCTATAAAACAGGGGCATAGTCAGAGAAAATGCACCAATCAACAATAATACAAAACTCCCCCTACCCTTTTCATCAGTGAATTCCATCTTTGACCGTCAGCACTATATCGCCCTCTGCTGTTCAATACACCCTGCGGCATTAATTGCCAAGTACTACAAGTTGAACAGAAATATACACTGCCTGGCCAAAAAACGGTCACCGTTTCAATTAAAATCGGCGAGTTCTTAAGAGCCAATGATTGGATCATTATTACAGATCAGTAACGTTATACAGCAATAAAGAGAAGTCAGCTGAGTATCTGAATCTACTAAATATAGGCAGGTTAAATGGATTTTTTTCTTCCATAATGGCGCGGGCGTATTCCAGGACGATATAAAGATACAAGATTCATCGGGCTCGATTGTCTTCAGAGAGCATGACTTTCAGAGAAACTTAAGCTATATGAATTCTTATTACTTATTTCCAGTAGGAAATAAATAATCGCGAGGTTTTGAAAGAAACACTAAAAAAGTGATATATACACTGAATGTGTTTTTTACTCGATGATTTTGATGGAGACGCGACAGGATGCCATACTGCTACATTTACAAAGTGGGTTCTCGCTCCAGTCCGGCATTACTGGGTGAGCGCCGGGTAGGCGGCTCTGTTTGGACCTTACTTCTTACCGGTAACAAATCCGCGTTCCAGGTCTTCCGGTCCTCATTAGTCTTGCTGGTGCCTTGGGAGGGCAGGAGCGGTACCGCTGAAGACGCAGGACGTCTGCACACACTGGCGGTGTCTTGGCTTTTCCCAGTGGAGGAGCCCCATCGACACTAAAACTGCAGGAAAATGAAAACCTTGGCGAGAGAGTTCACGGGAAAGTTTTTCTAGCAACGAAGAACCTCCGTAAATCTTCAAAGGGACCCATGTTAAGGAGTGTTGGCGGAACGTCTCGATCTCATAGATTTGTCATTTCCCACCTTTCTATTGACTTCAGTAATTCTATGCAGCTAAATACTTAATTATTTTCACTATTCTTTGTTTCTACAGTAATTGCAATGTAATTAAATGTACTATTTGTGAAATCTGTTTCTTGCACCAAAGAAAATGATCAAATCTCTAGGCTTATCTAGGTCGGCGGATAGTAAAATATCACGATAAGAAAATGTATCCGTTCTCCAGCTTCTTATCCTAGGTTGTGAGGGGAGGGGGGTCTGGAGTTTATCCCAGGCAGCACAGACCCTGAACAGGATGCCAGTCAATCACAGGGCAAATACACACAAACATTCACTCACCTTTCACCTTGAACAATTTAGAGACAACAATCTTAAAGCTTAACTGCATGACTCTGGGCTGCGAGAGGAAATCTACACAGAGGACCAGGTCAAGCCCAAAACTCTGGAGGTGGGAGACAACATCGCTACCTACTGACCCACCCACAACCAAAAATCTGACTATTATAATGCTAATCAGATTTCTGACGACTAAGATCAAACAGTACCACTTTACAATAAGGCTCTTATTTGCCACTAGTAAATGGCAGTAACTCATTAATAAAAAAAAATGTGTTATAACTTGTTTAAAATAGTCTATTAATAATTTACAAAGTGTTACAACCTAATTAATAACCAGATTACAAACCATTCATAAACTCTTTATAAGTGGCACCGATAAAACTTGGCACAACGTCTTTTGGGTGCATAATTTTGATTTGTCAGCATAACTGGGGCCTGTTTCACGAAACAGGATTTCTTTCTTAGACGGATAATTTGTCGGATTTAAGGTATAGTCTGCACTAGATGGATTTTATCTTTGTTCACTGAAATTTAGCCAGGACTACCTTACATCCAACAAGTTATCAGACAAAAAGCAAAACATATAATATATAAAATATACTGAGGTTTTATCCAGATTTATTGTTATCTCCTTCAGACTCATATCTGCCATGGAAGGAGTATACTCAAGAAATGGAGATATGAATATTCTATAAATAGCTTACTTAAAGATCGTAAACAGAAATCCTATTTTTACGCCTTTGTAACTGTAAACAAAGCTTGAATTTTTATACCATCGTTGCATATCGTGCAAATGCAAATGTGCTCTAAGCAGGGTAATTTATGTCTGATGTCCGTTTCATGAAGTCTGGCTTTAATTTTCCTTCTGGCGAGTTGTCTTAAGGGCCACCTACTCGGTTTTCACTCTTGCAAGGGAAGCAGGCAGTCGGCCACTTGAAACTGGAGGATGGAGTTTATTTTCTCAATTATCCATTAAGTGTAAGTGGCAGGATTTAGATTAAAGACATCCTGAAAGGAAATATTATATTTAAACAAACACTGTTACATTTTTACCTAATCAGTAGGAGTTCATAATTATATTCATAATTGTTAGATAATTTGGTGCTATTTGATTTTTTAATAAGGCGTTGATTTAAATGTCCATAGCTTGAGTTGATTTAATTGTTCTTAATTATATGCAGGTGAGCAAAGAGGAATAATTATTTAAAGTCGTTTCCGATTCAACAATAATAACAGTTATTGTCTCGTCTTTAGCTGTTAATAAACTGTCACTAATCATTTGATGACATTAATAGATAGAAAGATTATTTACAAATTTATAAATGTAGTACAGTCATATTTTGCTCCTGTCATTTGCGAAACAGCTTGTATATTGACATGCAAATATAAAACAGTGGGTTAGTAAGCACAGTCAGGAAATACTCAGAAACTAGTTATAATCGAACATTTACACAGTGGCGGTTGTAGACCATTTCAGCTGGGGGGGGGGGCGACTGGGGCCAGTTGTTCTGTTAGTTGTACTTGCACTAGGTTGCCAGCATGGAAAAGCAAAACACATTCTTGAAAACCGATAAGTTATTTATGCAATGCAGTCACATTTTACAGTTTTTACAAACATGTAACTCGCTCTGATTTAGACTGTCTTGTTTCCACGAGCTTGATTATTTTTTTCTGTCGTTAACTTTGCTTTCCACCAACTTAGGCGACTCGACCACCCGCCCCACCCGCGTTAAGAGTCCGTCAAAGATATGTGCTTGCGTTCGCGTTTCGTCTGCTCCCAGCGCACAAAATTTTAGCCTACATACATACATGTAAATAATAATGATACTACTACTAATAATACATTTATTATTCATTATGTTTTTTTTTTTGGGGGGGATGCATGTGGTTACTGCCCCCCGCCCCCGCATTTACAGGCTCGTTAATAAAACCTTCGTGGGAAAAGAATACGATATTTCTGCAGCAGTTCGTTAACAGTTAAGGATCAGACCTTAAAGTGAAGCGTTACCAATACATTTAAGTTTATTCTGATTTAACAGAAGGCAATAGTTCTATTATTTCATATAACACTTTGAATTTCCTCCTAACACTATACAGATTTTTCTCAGCCCAACTCAGGGTACAATCTCATTTGACCAATGTCTTCTTGAAGCGGGCTTCTCTCATTTCCAGTTCACTAGCATGCGTTTCTTGGCAACCGTGCTGTGTAACAACACATAACCTCGCTTGAAGTAGAAAATACTTCGTATGTTAAATTTTCCGCATAATCCGGGAAGTGATTCAGCAACTCTGACTGAGGTTTGGCAGCCTGACGCACAGGAGGCGGCTGCAGAGAACAAGTGTGGCGCAGATCGGTAATCCCCAGTATGCGGGGAGTGAGCCAGAGAGATCGGTATACGCTGGAGGAGGACAGGGGGGAATACGAACGCAGGTGGAAGACGGAAGGTGCAACGCCAGTAAAAATGTCTTCGGGATTCTAATGGAATTTCCTACGGTTCTATGTGTATTAACATGGTTATATATAGATAGACATGCGTGCGTGCGTGTGAGTGTGTGTGGTGGTGTGGAGGGATAATAATCTTGGTCTGACCAAATGTCCCCACAAGGGGAAACTGAATTTTACAAAAATCTGTGAATTCCATCAAAAAAAACTAAAAATGCCAAAAGTCTTGTATTTTAGGGCTGGGTGGGGGTTAAGGTCGTTATTTTGGGATTAGAGTTTTCCCCATTGAAATGAATGGAGAGTCCCCCCCACAAAGATACAATTATAAACCTGTGTGTGTGTGTGTGTGTGTGTGTGTGTGTGGCCAAGTCGCAGCATTGTGGTATTTGTCGCAAAATTTAATTAAAGTAGTTTTATAAAGTAATATATGAAGCGTACCACTGTTGTACAATTAAAGTACTTTGTACAATCTGAATATGGGTAACATGTACACTCTCAGAAAAAAAGGGTACAAATTTGTACCTTTGCTTGTCACTGGGGCTGTACCCTCAAGGGTCTGCCAATTG
>JAODLD010000049.1:6908623-6933319 GCA_026781065.1 Mormyrops boulengeri
CCCCCCCCCCCCCCCCCCCCCCCCCCCCCCCCCCCCCCCGCCCCCCCCCCCCCCCCCCCCCCCCCCCCCGCCGCCCCGGCGGCCGGCGGGCCGCCCGCCCCCCCCGGCCCCGAACAGAGCGTCCCGGAAGCAGACCGACGGGGACCCCAACTTCTTCGCTGGTTTAAGAAAACCTCCGGTATGAGCGCAGAGGGGGCGGAGCTTGAGTCGCGATTGGTCAGCTCGCATTTTCTCTCTATGTTCTTGTGCGCAGGGGGGCTATGTTCTGCAAGCCTTAAAGAAAACCTGAAGCAAAAAGAAACATTTCGTAAAGGAAGATGTGCGTCAGTCTAGGTATTTCGAGCCGCAGGAGGACATGCCACCAGCTGTGCTTGACTGTGATTAACTAGCAATGATTGCATCTGCTGACATCAACACAGCCAAGCGGGAGTAGAAACAGCAGCGGAAATAGAACTGAAACAACGGCAGCAGCATCAGGCCCGCGACCCCTGATCTCTCTTACAGCACTAGAAGGGCCTGAACTCGATCTGGTGACAACCGCAGCCCATGTCCGTGAACGCTCTGTATTTGACTTCTGACACTGAGTGTTAAACCACAGTGTTTCTATGTGACCTTTTGTGTATGCATCTGTAAGTATGTCAGGGGGCACAGGGTGAGTGTGGCCTGTCAAACTCTGCTGTGCCACTAACGTGCCCAGCATGGCGCCAACGTGTGAGGGCCGGGTATCAGCACAGTGTTAATGTACCTGGCCCAGGTACCAGAGCAGTGCCAAAGTTCCAGGATTGGGTATCCACCCTCTTAATGCATTTAGCCATGCCTTTAATGCACCATGTTCAGCTGGCCACGCTGTGAACGCGCCAGGTTCAGCTGGCCACGCCACTAATGCGCCAGGATCATTTAGCCACACCACTAGTTAGCCATGCTGCTAATGTGGCCGATTCATTTAGCCATGCAGCTAGTTAGTCACGCCGCTAATGAGCCAGGTTCCGTTAGCCACACTGCTAACGGGCTAGGTTCCGTTAGCCACACTGCTAACGGGCTAGGTTCCGTTAGCCACACTGCTAACGGGCCAGGGCCAGGAATCAGGCTAAGCAGGGGTTGCAGAGGGACGAACGCGCATAAACAGGGACAGATGGTTTCCTGCCACATGGGGCTGCTTTCCGTAATGTAGCACAGACACCCGGCCTCAGAACCGTTATTTTTCGGACAGTGACGTATGGATTTCGGAGAAGCGGACAGATAAGATGAGCGTCCTGTACGGGCCGTTTGCCAGAGCCACCGCAGGCTGCCTGCCCCTGGGCATGAGCAACATTAATAATGAACGAGAGCCGACTTAATCTCCTTGCGCATTTGTGTCTGGCAGAGCGTCGATGGCCAGATATAATGTCGGTCCGCCAAATATAAAGTGGGTCATCGCGTGCGGTCATTGTGCGGAATATGTGTGGATTCACGCCTCAGTAGATGGCAGAGGGCGAGGGAGGGTGTGCGTGCGCATATTTCTGTGTGTCCGGTGTGTGGGGTGAGGGGTTTGCGTCGTCATGGAAACCAGTCACACCTCATTACCGGACTTCACAGCGAGGCGGCGACAGCGTGACCGGGGGAACGTGAGAGGGGCACGGAGAGAAGAGGAGGCCGGGTGGGAGGGGGAGGTGGGCGGCTCTGAGGCATTATGGGTAGGGAGTTGATGGCAGCGAGCTGTTTTTCTCCAGCTTTAAGAGATCAATGAATGAAGGAGACAGAAGGGATGGGGGGAGGGCGGGAGGTGTGGCAGGGAGGGAGGCAGGCGATTGGAGGAGACAGAGAGAGGAGGACTTCATTGAGCAAGGACGACAGGAGAGGAGAAAACATCCTAAAATCAGAGATAATGAAGCTATGGGGAGAAGAGAGGACAAATAAGCCATAAATAACAGGGCATCCGGGTACGATCCCCCATCAGGAACAGCGCCCCCACCTGGCTCTGCATCTTGCTCTGCTGTTTGAGGCGGAGGTTCTCCGGGGTGTCCGCCACGCTGGTGAACGTCGTCTTGGGGTAATGTCTGCAACGGCGAGAGGGCGTGGGGGTTAGTGTGGCGAGCGCTAGATATATGCAGACAAACACGGAAAAGCAGGGGCAGGGGGGAGGGGGGCTGAGACAGAGACCCAGACCATGTCCCGGGTGGATGCCTCTTCCAGCAGTTTCCATCGCCAGCGTCCCCACCCTCTCATTAAAAACACGCAGCTGCCGCTCCCGGGCACTGCAGGGAGTCGCAAGAGATGCAGGGCTGCATGTTGCTTGCGATCGGCGCCTGCTAACGGTAAGACCAGCAACGCCAAAGCCCCCCAACTCGCTAAAAAATATGCCCATTATTTCCCTGAATGCAAATTCTGCAGAAATAAACGTAGACCCACATGAACAGGCCAACGCAGCAGGTCATATGGCACCACGACAAGACTTGTTGAACACTACCGTCTGATATATGGACGTCTAATTGAACGTGTAGTCAGCCAATCCCATAGGGGTGGCCAGCCAGCTGACCTTTGACACTCTGAGGTGTTTATTCCACTCCTGGTCTAAGTTTCCGATCCTCTCCTCCTGCCCGATGGCTTTTTCTACTTGAAATTTGGGCCGTGTGCGTTTATACATATATACAGAGTACTCTGGCGCAACCATATGGGAAAAGATGTTCTACAAATCAAAGTGAATCAGATCCACAATATACAGATGCTCGTCTACTTAAGAATGAATTACGTTCCGAACGGCCGTTCATAATTTGAAATGTCCAAAAGTCATTATTCAAGATCATTTTAAGGGTATACGCAAGTACAAAGAACTAGGATGCTGGGAGTACGCACGCTACGCTGCTGCGTGGTGGGAGAAGCGACCAGAAGCTGTACTAGGCGGAATTGGAGCGCAGGAAAAAAAATTTTTGATGATGCAGACAGGAACCGGGAGCCCAAGGAACACAATTTGGACCTGCAGTCCTCTCCATTCCTTCGTATGTCTGAAAGTTCGTAAGTTTTAACGTTCGTAAGTAGAGGAGCGTCTGTAAATATTTTATTCCAAGATTTAAAAAAAAAGAAGAAAAAAAAAAAAGAACAAGGAATGCAAAGGAAACGTGTAGCTCAAGATCCAGTGACACCACAGACTTAGAGCGGAAGTGGGGGCACGTCCCACCCCTTAGATGGTGGAGTAACTTCCCAGGAGATGCAAACAGAAAGACATCATCCATCCTGTATCAGCCCACGGCCCCCACCCACCCTCCAGAATGACAGTTAATTAAGCTGCAGGAAGCAGGGTCACATGGCGTGACGAAGTCGAGGCTGCTGGTGCCATTCTGGAATGTTCTCAAAATGCCCCCCACCCCCACCCCCACAAACCATCAGTAAAACGGCACTCTGAGCTCAGAGAGACTCCGATTACAGTTCCCGGACGTGGCCACCCCCGAGAGCCCCCAGTGCTATCCGTCGCCACACCCATCCCACATATGCAGGCCAGCGGCTCCCATCAGGCCTTGGGGCCGGGGGGGGGGGGGGGCGGGGGCCGCCCGGGGGGGGGGGCCACGAAGCCTATCCCTTGGAGCAAAGGGCAGGGGGTGCAGCCACGGCAGATACAGAGCAGGGGCGGGATTTGAGCCCACAGCTGCCACAGTGAGGCCGCGGTGCTGCCCTCTTGTGAGGAAATGAGGAAATGTCAGAGCTAATTATGGTATTTGTGGAGAACAATAAGGAGAAGGTGACCTGCTTCTAATTAGCCAATTAGTGTCGCATTTTCACCTTTTTTTCTGCACGTGGTTTTACAGCGAGTAGAAACTGCAGTGCTACAGTTAGGAGGCAGTGATTCTCTGGCTCTTATTGAGAGGAGACTGATAGTGTATTTGTTTTGTTTTATCAGAATCAGAATCGCGTTTATTGGCCAAGTATGTGAGCGAACACATACAAGGAATTTGATTCCGGTCGATGGTGTCTCCCAAGTACAATAGAAAAAAAAAAAAAAAAAATTATGGTAAAAAATTTATAAAGGGAATCTGAACTGTTATTGGGTACTGGCAGGTAAGCGTATGTGTGAAAACTGGCTTCAGATAGTGCTTCAGATTCAACTTATTTCTTTACACGTTTTGCCTAATGTAGCCCACATAGTCAGTCTGCGATACGTATCAAAATAATATTCGAGATTTTTTTTGGTTTAACCAAAAATATTGGTGAAATTAACCCACAATTTTCACCAAGAAGCCTCAATAATCTAGGTACCAAAGCAAAGCTTGAAAAACAAAGCGATTCACAGCGAAATCCCACAACCAATGGTGGAGATCCACCATGGAAATGAAGGTGTGGTCCCCGCTTTTCAAAAAATAGTGCGTTGGAATTCTTGTCATTTTTTTTGTTATCAAAATAAAACATTCTGACTTACGAAATCTAACCTGGGGTAAAATTCCATTTTTACCTGCCAGTACCTGTTAGTGACTGCTGTCCAAACCAGGATGAGAAGGATGTGGTTTCAGGCAGGTCTTTTGTTGTGAGTAGAGGGTTTCTCTCTCTCTCACACACACACACACAAAATGTCTAACGTGAAATGCGTCTTCTCAGGAGCATCTGAGCTAAAAACCATAAATCATTGAAAGAAACGCAGATTAATGACATAAATAGCTGTACTGCCTCTAGAGGGGGTTTGGGAAACTCCATAAGGTGTTTTTCTTTAAGAGTTAAATCTCTTTGGTGCGTGTTCCTGTATAGTGAAGCTTTTGCATTGAGTCCAGATAAGACATGCAGTCCCCTGTTAACTTACAACCACTTATTCAATGTATAACATGTACAGTATCAGTTTTGAACAAATAGCAATATGTTTCGTTCTTTTCATAAGCTTGGCTGGAGACATAGACCTGATATAAACATTTGTTCTCAGGATGAAAAACAGCTGTATATTATTGTTTGGGGGGGGGAGTATTGCTTCTTATTTGCCAGAATATTCTCATTTTACCACGATGAAAATGTGTTTACGTCTTAACAGAAGTTTTGTTTTGCATTGTCCGTTTTGTGTAGCCGGACCCAACATTCAAATGAGGACCTTGGTGACATTGTAACCGTGACCCAGAATACTTACGCTTTGACTGGAAACAGGGTATCTTGTTTAATCTGTCGATATGTTGTAGTATTGCTGGCTATACGTGAAGAATTTTAATAATCTGTAGATGTATTGCCTCCCTTGCTACTGACCCGGGAACGATTTGCTTGTACTCACTTACAAAGGTCAAAGACTGGATGACATTAAGCTGAATTTAAATGGTTTTTCAGCAACAGATGTGCCGCACTTCAGTCAGGTTTCGGAAATCCAGAAATCATATTATTGTGAAACTTGGTTTGTATGATGCCTTGGTGCTCTCCGGGGGGGGGGGGAGGGGGTGGATCCATCTACACAGTGCAGGTAGCGATATCATTTCACGTCATATGGTTCTAATAAGCAGTCTGGTGAAAACCAAATACCGATGTTCAGGATTTCACAAAATGTGGTACGCTAATAGAAAACAGAAAGTAGCCTTAATCTAGAAAGAATGAACTTGGTATTTTGGAGAACCTCAAAGGTCTGGGGAAAGAGGCTTGAGCAAGATTACTTTGTACCTTTAGTGCAGGTGTATGCCAGCGGATGCCAAAGATGCTGAGATAGGCCTCATTACGCTCATGCCAACTTGGGCATCTTAGCTTTCAAAACTCCATCTTCGAATGGAACTTTCATGAATCAGTGTCTCCAGAAATTTGACCAAGGAGAGAGATGCCCAGGTCCAGGTTTGGAGACGTGTGTTATATGAAATGTATGATGTCTTTTGAGCTGAAAGAGGAAGAGCAACATAGAAGCTCAACAATCCTGAAGGCCTTGCTCCTTGGTGAAGCTCCTGTCCATTACTAAACAAGTCATCGGTGTCTTTTGCCAGCTGGGAAACCTTTCTGTATAGCAGCTTCCTCTTGTCCCCTGTTACTGTCCAGTGTATCCATCCCTTCTTTTGTCCCAAAATGATCTTTTTCCCAGTTAACTGAGCAGAGTCATTTTACCGAGCAGCTGGGAGGCATGATCTGTCCGCTTTTCCGCCACGTTCTGTGTTTCTCGTTATTGCTGTCTCTGGGTGTGGCCAAAGGCCAGTCATTTTGAGTAAGGAAATGGCCATCCCACTAACGACTGAAAGTTAATTATAGCAAAGGAGGAGATGATTTACTGCACTTTACACCACCAGTTTACATTTACCCACTTTCCTGATGTAATTGATCTGAATTTGATAAGGGCCATATAACGGTGTGTTTTCCTGTTGTGGCTGGGTGTCTGAACGCCAGTGTTGGGCATTTCAGGTCCAGAAGCTACAAATTCAGACCAAGATTGTGTTTCTACCAGTTGAGCATAAAGAGTCACAGTCACAGAGTACAGCTGGTTGGTAGAAAGGATATCTTGGTCTGGATTTGTAGCGTCTGTACCTGAAATGTCCAGCACTGCAGAATGCGTTTGTGTCACGGCATGCAGTGTATAACCGAAGACTGATGAGGCCTGCTCAATCTCTCTTCTAGGGACTACATGGGGGAACGCTGCAACCTGTCCAGGAGCACGGGCCATCTGACAGGTGAGAAATCAAAAGATATCCCTGCTCAGAGGTCCCCAAATCCTTTTTCCCCCAGGGTACATTCGCAGGAGACATTTTACTGTTGTACCTTTTGTTCATGGTATTCAGTTAACATGGTGTTACATCTAAATTCACCAACACAGGGAAAATTAAAGAACTGGCAGATGAAGTTTTATTCATTTTAAGTCTTCAAATCGCAACACCATGTATAAGCGCCGAAAGATTAGGTTTTGTGCGGCATTTTTCGTACTCCAAGGCGGGACTTCCACTTAATGTTTAGTTTACGTCCATAATCAGTGTGGATGGCCTTTTTCTATTGTATGTTTTGCCGCTGTACGTGCGTGCCCCCCGTGTCACCTTCGTCTTGGCGGTCATGATCACATATTGCTGTATTTAATCACGTTTAACGAGCTTTTGGTGTACAGTTTAAGAGCTGCGAGATATTTAATCGCTGCCAGTGCAGCTATGATCGCGTCTTCTGGGACTGCCTCCGAAAAAATAAGTCTAAAAAATCGGCTCCTCATTTTATCTCGCTGAGGTTTTTTCCTGGCGTGCCGAGCCGGGGCGGAGGAGGGGGGCGTCTGCCATTTGGCCCCAGGCAACCCCAGCACCTCTTTCCTTCCTCCCTGAGATGGGCAGAAAAGGGGGTGATTTTGCCGAGGTGTAACACAGCTCGTAAATCCTACCATGCGGTAATAAAACTCCCTGATCAATACGCGGGCTCGACTCACATGGCGGGTCTGAAATGACTATATCATCTCTCAAGACAACCTCTGCCGCTCTGCCCAGCTTATCTTAACTCCCGTAGTGCTTTTTATTATTATTAATGTTTCTATTACCTACGTGTTTGCTTTGCTGACACTGCTATTTAGGCTAACGTTCGTTGGTCCCCATTTTAAATATTTATCCAGCTGGATGTTTCCTGCAGCAGTGTGGAGAGACCTGTCCTGTTCGTTTAATTACCGCGTTACCCGCTCCGTACACGAGAGTTTAGTAGCAATAATAATTATTTTCATTATTTTGTTTAGCCAGCCGACATTCCACCCAGGGTGCTCCCCTGCCTTGTCTCCTGTGCTTTCTAAGATAAGCCCCAGCCTCTCCGTAACCCTGAACTGGATAAACGTTTATGCACCATAGATGGACACTTCCCATTGAACAGGAAGCAACACCAGAGCTTCAGCCAACGTTTTGTGAAGGTCTTCTCAAAACTGGCCGAGAACGTTCGTACTGTAACATTGACAGAATGTTATTTCCACTGTTTACATTTTAACAAAGATTCAGTCAGACATCAGTACCATAACATTATGACCTGAAAACCATTTTAACGCAATTAATGTTGAAAAAATTGTTTTATAATAAAATTATATTTTATAAAAGTGCTATATGTGTTCACTACCAATGTACCATCCAGCCTCAAACCCATGACCTTCGAGGGGTGAAGTGACAGTGTTACCCACTGTTCTACCATGCCTTTCATTTGCTTTTATATTATTATTCTTAGTTATAGTGGTAATTGTAGTAATGTGATAACGTTCTGGGAACACCAGGAAAACGGGATACTTTGAATATATGCATTCTTTAATTGTCACGTAAACATTCCTAAAATGAAACATTGTTAGCAGGGTTAGCTTATTTTTTTACATTGTATTTGTCTTAAGGTGATGATACACAATGTCGCAATGTTGTCAGTCAACTGCCAACCAGGTGAGACAAAGGGCACCTCATCTGGATCTGGATAATCGTGAAATGTCACCCACTGCAGATTTGAAGTTTTTCAAATAGAAATGTGTTGCCAAATGACAATAACAAAATGCCTGACCAAGATTGGCAAGCAATTGTCCAGCAACGTTACTCAAAAAATTGCCCTGTGTATCATCACCTTTACAGTTTTGTATTTGATATTTCAAGAAAGCAGTTCAGGTTATGAATCAACCCCAAGGTACAATAGCAGGTACATCCTAAGATTTGATCTAGTTATGGGTCCTTCACTTATTCCTAACCCCTTTACTTTGCTAACTGTTTTAAATGACTGTCCTTAACTACTATAACCACTAACTTATGTTCTAACATTTCTTGCTATTACTGATGTTCATCATAATTCTGTCAAATTGGCATCACGATAATTTTGTTTTGCAGACTTTTCGAGCGACGAGACGGAGAAGGGCCCCCCACTGCAATCTCACACCCTCAGGGATTTTGAGCAGGTACATCACTCCCGTGTTTTTTGAAAGCTCCACACAAGGCTACAACTATGTGGTTTTGTCACGTAGAGGTCTGGACAGGATCCGCCAACTCCACAGTATGTTTGGGACCTCTCAGTATGGCAGGGTTCAGGCTCTGGGACAGACTGACCCAGGGCTGGTCCAAGGCAAAAGCAAACTGAGTGGTAGTGTAAGGCCCGGTGGCCACCAGGGGGTCCCCCCAACTGATCAGCATGACAGAGTGGGAAGGAAGATGACAAATGACAACTAGGTTAATCAAATTTTGCTTAGGGCCCTAAAAATGGTTGGGCCAAGCCTGGACCCACCACTGGTATTTCGTTTTGCCTTCTTTGGCTCATCCATTGTGATCTGTGCCTAGTTGATTTGCATTGTGCCATGTGTCTATAGCTACCATGACCCACAGATTCTGAAATATAAGAATGGTCTGGATAGGCAAGTGATTCTATTCTTTTCCTGGAAGTATGGCTTGAGATGGAATGCAGTCTGAGATTGGTGGTGGAGTTGGGGTATTTGTATCTGGCTGAGTTTGCCAGGCCCACCAGCAAGAAGGTTCCAAACTCACAGGAAGTCATGAATCAGGCCCAGTCATAATTTGGGCACAGTTAGGACACAGTTTCTGTAATCTTCTGAAGTGTTCCTGGCCCCTTACAACTAGAAAGAGGGTGATGGATTGTGCTGCTAGATGCTGGATCCCTTAACGTGCACCCACGTACTGAGAGAACATCTTTCATGTAGAAGGATGAAAGAATTGTGAGAAAATATTTGTTCTTTTAATTCACAAAATATTATCTCTTTGTCTTCTATGTACTTTTTATTTGAATTGAATTGTTTTGTTTAAATACCCTTTATGTTAATCTTAGCAGCTGTTTACCTTCATCTTTTTTCACTGGAACACGTTTTTGCTGTGGAAAGACTTTGATAATATCAAAGCATATTCAGAAATTTCGAGCATCTGCTGGTACACAAGAAGCAGTGTATGATCTTTGAATCTGAGGGCAGAATCTGGAATCGCTTATTACTCTTTAATTTGTTTGCTGTGCGATTCATTTTCAGCCTAAATAATAATTTAGCGTGTTGATGTCGGTGACTACTTGGAGTTTTGTAATTAAAGAATTTAAGGCAATTTTTTTCCTCACCAGAGAGATGTTGTTGGCTGTATATGAAACGAGACAGTCACATGACAAGCAGAAGTGTGAGTTGGACCTAACCTAGACCCAAGCAATTATTTTTTTGTGGAGGGCCAAATTTGAGCTTTACCACGTCAACACAGGATGTTTTTTTAATGATTGTTTTCATGTCTCATTAAAGCAACAATAATAGACTTTTATTTTTTCCCTTTATTGAAAATGGATTGGAAAAAAATCAGTAGAACCAGGGCATTTTGTGTATTCATAATTCAAAGAAAGAATTTTGTACAATTTTGTATATTTTTATGCTATTGTTTACATGACTCAGCAAAAATAGTTCCACGGGCCAGAATAAAGCCCACAGGCTCAAGCTTCTGCGCAGGTCTGATTTGGTCTGTGAACGTCATTTCATTTGCCGTTTAATCTGTTAAACGATTATGTAGACAGGGGGACATGCCTTAAACTCCATTTAGTCCCCTGATTAATGAAACTTGTATTGTTTTAGATGATGAATTTGTTTACTTTTAACCTAGAAATGCAATCTGCCAAATAACATTCATCATTCATTTCCATTTTAAGATTTCAGTATCTAAAAATGGGAAAGATCAATAATAGACTTTTTAAAAACAAAAAAAAAATTCGAAAGCATTTGATACGGAGAGAGAATTTGTCTATTTCTAGTTAGTGAGCGTTTTGGTTCCTTCTAAAAGGCAGGACTTTGGATATCCATGGACAACATGGCATATGGGAGCGCTGTCAGCTCCAGGGGGAGCGTAACAGCATCGTAGTACCATCACGCAATCTTGTACGCCCTTTCCATGTTACCGAAGACCGTGTCTGCCATGCAGTCTGGTCTGAATTATTTTCCATTTTCTTTCATTTTGGCTAAATTTGCTTTGATTGGATTATTACTTTCTGACCTGACAGGGATCCTCTGCGATTTATGTAAATTGCAATCATTTCCAATACGTACTAGTGCACAGAAAGCCTCGTCTGACGCGATACCAGTCACACCCAGTCCTCGTGTCCAAGATCCGTAGCCCTAGTGTTTAGCTAGGAGCGCATTAGCGCCACCATCTGGTTGATGATAAATAGCGTCAACACTCCTTATTTTCTTGATGACAGAACAGGAGATGGAGTGGTTTAAAGATCAGACCCGTTTTGAATGAGGTTTATTTTAAAGAAGGATGTCACTGGATTGAGCTTAATTGTTTTGGAGGCATTGATGAGGCAGTGACCGTTTGATAGAGGCACAAGCAAGGAGGATAGAGCACGATATCTGTGCTCTTGGACAGAGTCCATCAGCGAAGGCTGATAAGCGACTCATCTGGCTTATGAAAAGACGGCTACATGACGGCCTCTGTCTTTACACGGATTCCCACCCTGCTCTGCTCGCAGGTCTAACAAATGTGTTTCAGATTGGTTTAATCCCAGTCCCAGCCACTTGGGAATGGTTAGGTTTCTCAGAGGGCAGATGTGAATTTTTATGACATATCTGCGGGCAAACACTGTTGTTCTCCATCTGTACACGGGGCTGAATGGGAACAATTACAAACAACCAAGAATATGTATTTTTTTGTTCCCCTTTTATTTCATTGCCCGACTAAATTGTACAATGACGATTAAGTCAAGATTTTTACTGGGGTTATAAGTCCATAAAGCAAACACGTTTAATTGGTTTTGCATCGTTGTCCAAATACCTCTTAAAAAGTAGAATAAAAACAGAGAGGAAACATAAAAATTAGCAGTTTTAATGAGACATCCGTGTCAAACATAGTCATTAGAAGTACCTGATATTGAATGCTGCCATAATGAGTCGATGTACTGTGTTGTTTTAAAATATGTATTTGATTTAATTTGCAAGGGATTTCCAGAAGATGAATAACGTATGGTTCGGTTAGCGCTGGCGTGTATCGACTCGATCAGGCTGCTGTCTTATGATCGCCTTTTGTTTTATCGGCTGGCCTTTTCATGCATGCTGGTCAACACGCCGTAATATTCATAGTAGCATATGCACGTCGAAAATGCAAGAGACTGGCGTACGTAATAATCTCTACTCAATAACCTCAGTGTTTAGTGTGACAAATATAAAATGTTAACTCATCTGACGAGTCACTTCTCCTGAAAAGGTGATTTATCGTAAGGATGTTAATACTGACCGGTAGGCCTACGGGAAGTAGGGATTACTGATGATGCAAACCGTTGTACATGGGGTTTAACGGCTTTGTGAAATTCACTGTGAAAAGCAAGGAGAATTTCGGGCATATTTGTAACAATATTTATGCCACCATGGACATCTTCCTCTAAAGCAGAATGGGACACCATGAGAAAAAGGGATAGGATCACTTATTTAATTGCGAAGTGACGAAGTCGCCATTGCACTTAAACAGCCTGCTTCTGTTTCCGATTATTAACTAACTGCGAAGTCATAACGATGTTTACTTTGCTACAGTAACCATATGGGTAATTATTTTATTCAGTAAAGGCAGGGCACATCTGCTTTGAATCTACTTTTAGTTACCCTTATGCTCTGACTCATGACTCTGCTCGTGAAAATGTCCGCTTATTAAAGATGACTGATGCAGATACTTTATTGGAATCTTAGAAAAAAATATATATTTGGCAGGCCATGTTTAAGGGGAATTTAAACCGCAATGCGATGCAGTTTAGAGTACATTTTAGAAGCCCCAGCGGAGTTTAAAACAGATATTATTAGTGAAAATGATTCTACGGTGGTAGTAGCGGTAACTGTGCAGCTGTGATTTATGTCATTTAATTTTTATTTTTTAAATTGTAATAGTGTTGTAACTGAAGTTATTGTAATTTAAAATAATTTAAGTTGTACTGGGTGACATAGTAGCTGACTCTCGTGCTGTTGGCTTGGAGTTCAGGGGTTAGACATCTGACACTGGTTTTAGTTGAATGCGTTTAGTTGGATGTTCTCCCACAATCTAGTATTGGATCGCTGAAGTGTTTTGGGTTAAATTGGCGATTGCGTGTAGGTGCGAGTACCCTGCAATTGATCTCTCAAATGGGTTTGTAATAATGAGGACCAAAGTGAATAAGTGCTTATTAAAACATAATTAAATTAGTTGGGTTAGTTTTTATGCATTTTGAGTTTTTTTTTTATTGAAGTACAATTGGGGTAGTGCAGCGTTACACAAAAAATGGATTGGCATGTGTATAATGATCTGAGACAAGAGCTGGTTGCTATTTTTTAATTGCTGGATAATACAAGCACATTTAATGTGTCTGGTTGCACTGCATTCTTTTCTTATTGCATCTAGCAATAGTCGTATATTGTTGTGTTGTGTCTTGTACATTGTAAAAATGCTTTTGCGGCTGTGTGAAATATTACAGTTCAACCAGCAAAGTCCTAAACTTCTGTTGAGAATTTTATGACGCAGAAGCTTGAGTCAATTCACAAAATGAGTGAATCCTAACTAATTAGCTGTGGTGATTTTGTAAATAATGGTCTTGCCATAGAAAATTTAAGGAGACCAAGAAGCAGGTGAAGGGCCTATATCAGGAAGCAGGATTTCTTGTGTACTGGATGACTAACTTTTCAGGTTTAAGATAGTCTGGCCTGAATGTAAGTGAACAAAGACAGTTAGTTGGTTGTAATGTGATTTAAGGTCAGTAAATACGACCTGTAGAAGCTCAAGGTAGAAATTAGTTGCATACTAGCTTTGACTGATGCTGAAAACAGTTTCTGTGTTTTTGCACTGCTCTGCCTTCATGTGCTCCAGTTAAAATCATCACATTCCCAAAGAGCTTGTGCCATCTTACTCTAAACTTCTTAAAGTTTTAATGTTCATCCTTGATTAGCATGTGATGCTAAGTGTTCTTTATGGGCTCCTTCTGGAGGCATTTCTCTCCACCTTTCCCTTCCAGTCAGTGCTCTGTTGTCAGTCATTAGCAAATATAAGGATTCATAAACTTTCTGCACAAAAGCTTGAGAAAGACTGGTCATTGGATTGGTTTTATGCATAATATTAGATTACATAACTGCGTTTACTTATTAATGGTCTTTTGAATGTCACAGCTGCTTTCTTTGTGATTTATGTAACAGCATAACTTCAGGGTTGGAAAGCTCTTCAGAGAATAAATCCCAGAGGTGGATAGTTCAGGTCCAGAAAGTAAACATCCAGACCGAGATTTTGTTTCAACCAACCAGTTTAGTACTCTGTGACTGTGAGTCTTTATGCTTAGCTGCTTGGTTGAAATAAAATCCTGGTGTGGATTTTTACTTTCTGGACCTAGACCATCTCTGATAAATCCCATGCTTCTGGAGGCTTTTTTTTAACCTTGAAGGCCATAATGGAGAGCCTGAACAAAATGAAGACTGTAGTAAAACCTGTAAAGTTATACTGAGTTGTATGAGTGTAAGACTTCAAGCCACTTTAATTTCTGGTCCCAAAAATCCTGCTTTTTTGTTGTCTATTGTTAATACTAAGTCAACGCTGTATAGATTATAGCGTATAAATTAATTTTACGATTTAGGGTGTTTTGTCGCCACCTTGAGGATATACGGTATACGCCACCAAAAAAAAAACGTCAACTCGAAAAAATTAATGATGATGTTCTGGCAAACTGAGAGTCTACGAACTCCTAAAACTTTAAATATTATATATAACATCTGCATTTCACATTTTAATACCTAACTGTGGTTAGTTGTGTGTGAAATTCTAATGTATTTTACATTCTGTCAGGGGTCGGCAATCTTATCTGCAAAAGGCCGGTGTGTGTGCAGGTTTTTGGGGTAGCCTTTAGGTCAGCTGTTCAAACCCAGGACTCTTCAGCCAATCAGTCCTCTAATTAGAAATCTAATTAGGGAGTTGCAGCGAATATTTTCTGCAAGAATATTTGACAGTGAAGGTTGCTGACTGCAGTGTCGGCTGATAATGTTGCATTCTTGAACTTCAGTGATGTGAGGCAGAATATGAAGCAAATTTGCCCAGCTAATTAAATTGGTAACACTTTACTTGATGGGGCACAAATACTTAGTAATAACTCAGTTACTACTGAAGTACAAATCATGAACAAATATAGTTGCTACTTAAGCTGAAAGATGTTTATGATTTATTAATGATGAACAAACATGAGATCCATTTTTCAGTATCCATTTGTGGTATTCATTACTTGTTCCCTCAGTAGTTCAAAAAGGTTTACAGAATTAAGAAATATAGTAACTGCTTATGAAATATGCATCATGATTCATTAATCATGAAGAAATACGAGATCAGTACAGACGCTCCTCTACTTATGAACTTTCAACTTAGGAACCTTCAGACATACGAACGAAGAGGAATGTAAGTCCAAATTGTGTTCACTGGACTCCCGTTCCCTGTGTGCAACATAATTTTTTTTTTCCTGCGCTCCAGTTCCACCTAGTACGACTTCTGGCCGCTACTCCCCCCGCGCAGCAGCGTAGCGTGCGTACTCCCAGCATCCTAGTTCTTTATACTTGCATATACCCTTAAAATAATGTTGAATAACGACTTACGAACATTTCAAGTTACGAACGGCCGTTCGGAACGTATCTCGTTCGTAAGCAGAGGAGCATCTGTATTTAACTTATATATAATATTCATATTATAATATATAATATTCATGACTTCAGTAGTTCCTTCAGTAGTTCACAATGGTTTACAGAATTAACATATATGGTAACAAATATAGTAACTGCTTGAGGTTAAGACATGCATCATGATTCATTAATGATGAATTAGCATGAATATCATGTAACTAAGATTTAGTTTGTGGGTAATTACTACATAACAGCATAATACTATATTATTTGTGCCCTGTGAAGTAAAGTGTTACCATTAAATTAAAGCCAAATATACTTCATTGATGGATGCTGTAGGGTCCCGTTTTGTAAGCATGTTTCAGTTTTGTGCGTATAAATACTATCTAAGCTACGTGCCTTGTAGAAGATCTAGAGTCAGGCATGATTTATGTAGGTTTCCTCCTGCCAGTGTAAAGGGAATGTATTTTATGTAAAGTGAATGTAGACGAGAAATTGTATACAGAAGACTGCCCAAATAAGGAACTAGCTTGTATCACATCAGTTTAACATCATTTGAATGTTGTACTTGGCCCGGAATTAACTGGTCCAGGTAGCAATCCATCAGCACTGGGTCAGCCACAGTACTGGTGCGTATTGTTTCATATGAAAATCATTATGCATCTCCCTATAGTCAAAGTCTGTACACTTACTTGTGCAGCGTTTCATGAGGTCACTTCCTGTGTATGAGGTAACTTCCTTTCCACAAGCCGGCAGTATGCTGTGATGCCCTCTCTGCCACAGATGGTGCCTTTATCACTAATGTTCATCTCTGAGGGCAGACAACGCCTAAATATGGTGCCTGTGTGGTCACTGATATCTTGTCCCCCTCCCCATCCATCTCTCGGCCACTAATCCTGGTCAGGGCTGCAGCACCCCCATATTTACACTTAACGCAACCCTCTCTGTGCTCAGGTATTGAACAGATGGCAGTTATGGATGACTGTGAGCCTGGTCTGACCTAAAACGTTGGCACTGATTGCATGTACTCTGCACTTTCAACTGTAAACTGATACATCTATACAGAAACATATGTTGGGTGTTGCAAGTGCACAGTGAGTGCAATTTGGTATCCATGGCTGGGCTTCTCTCAGCCTCTAGGGGGGTTTGTGATAATGTGACACGTGCCCCATTGGAGGTTTGCTTTTTTTGGGGGGGGTATTTTCTAAGAGGAAAGTGAGCTTTTGTGCAGGTGGGTTGATGCAATCCCCCATTGTGGGGTAGTAATTCAGTCCCTTGAAGCCATTGAGTGCATCACTGTTTAATAATTCATAAAAAGATGGAAGCAGCAGGAAGTAAGGGATGGGATTGCTCAAACTATTTGCAGTTTGTGGTTTTTTTTTGGGGGGGGGGGGGCGTCCATGGGATTTGACAATCTCCCAATGGCATGATGTCCTATCTGCTTCATGACCGTGGTTGATGGTCGTTTCTCCATATACAGTCTTTGTTTTTCTTCCCGTGCCCCTATTAAGTGGCCTCGGACCAACATGAGCCCATCAAGAGAAGCCGGTCCTGTAGGGGATACAGAAGCAGACTTGTGGCTGAAAGATAGCTGGTAATCCAGAGAGAGTGTACGTCCGGACTGGCCTTCAGGTTGGGTGCCCCCGCGGTGAGGGTAGTATCGATCGGGACGTGGCTGCAGATGCATTAGCTTGACTGGCTGGCCGACCCTATCCCTAGGGGGGCTGGATGTCACAGAATCGATGAGGATATAAAAGATCTGGTGACGAGAACACTGTTAAACACTGTACTGATGGCTTTGAAAGTGAAATGTTTCTCTCATTCATAGAGCGGAGATCCTATGGTGAATCTATATCATGTGCGTTTCTTCACTTGTATGTTTTGTGTTATTGCATCTTTCAGTGTGATTTAATTGTGGAAGGCATGTGGTCAACGTTCAGCTACCAAGTTAAATTATTTGTACTGTTTGAGCTTTATGGGTTTTGTTGTTTTTATCTTCACGAGAGCCAGCGTGAGTGGGGGGGTAGCTCTGATGAGAAGCGCTGGTGTGCCGTTTGACGCGAGCGCAGGTGCTGGCAGGCGCTGTGGAAAAGTGGCCCGTCTGGCAGCTGGCGGGGGCAGCTGGGCTGCGCAGCGCCATACTCTTGCGCCATTGGCTGCCCGCGCACCACCCATCTGGAAGAATCTCGTGTTGAGAGAAAGGGTGCGTAAGCGACTGCCAAGCTAAAGAGAGGCAGATAGAGTACAAGAAAAGGTGTTAAGGGGGAAAAAATAATCAGGGTTTCCTCCTGCACTCATCACTTCAGACATCTGAAGTATCTTTAGACGGCTCCTGTTTTGTGTTGGGGAGAAGGTTCTGGGAAATTCCCCGTTTTAGTGCCAGTAGTCTGCGCTCTGAAGGGTATTTGTATGCCTCTGTGGGGAAGTGGAAGATACACAGTACTGGGAAGACTGTAATCCATCTGCCCGTTTGTCTATTTGATACCGCGGTTTATTACCTTTAATCAACCACCAGTATCTAAGATGTCCCTTTTCACGCCAGTTGGAAAAGAAAATAAGCACCTTGAAGGAAAAGGAGGAGGAAAGACTTATATAAGGGGGAGGATAAATATGTGATGTTTATCTAGATGTGAAAAAGACAGATCAGCAATTCACTTGTCATAGCAATTGGTTTCATAGTAGAATGCGCCCTGCACTTGCATTTCAGCTATACACTTGCCAGGTAATTATTGTATATTCTTCATTAATTTTTTTTGCAGCTGGTTTATAAATCGGGTCCTTGGGTAACTTGTTAAAATGGCCCGGTGATTGATATTGGATGCTTCAACCAAATGGAGGGAAATAATTGTGCTGTGATTAACACGTCTGCGTGCGTCCAGTAACGGGAACTAAAAATTTCTGGGAAAGGTGCGTTTCATTGGAAGCATGGTCAGTCTGTATCAGAGTAATTTATTTTTTTATGAGTCTGGGGACTCTGAACTGCTCTGGAAACCGCACAGTCACAGGTTTTCTGAAGATGTACCGCAGAGCCTGGCTGCTTAACTCGGACCTCAGCTGCCAAAGCTGACTCAAACCTCAGTCACCGTCCTGTCTAGGGACCTGGCTGTGGGCTCAGCTGCTCCGGCGTAGGTGGAGGCCTCTCGGGGAGCATTACCCTCGCTGTTGTTGTCTTCTAAACCGTGCATCCCAGACCAAAGATTCACCACAGGAGCTACACCCATCATTGTCAAGAGCGTCCACTGATACAAAGACAAGAGCAGCACCGAATCAGGAGACGACGAAGAATAATACTTGGGATCAATGTCCAGTACTGTTTTGTAAAGCCATCAGTTGGTGGATCACTCAATGCCGGCACAATTATCAGAGAGTTGCCGGTGGCTATGGAAGTCCGGCAGTTGCTTGTCGTCGCCCAAATGTCTTGGTATGTAGCCATGAGGACTGGTCCCTCCTACATGAATTGGGAACATAAAGCATCAAACTGGTTCATTAGAAGTCCCCAGTGGTCACAGAATGTAAACAATGCTTTGATAATGATGCTGGAGGCAAACAAAGATCCACATTGATCTACATACTGTCGCTCACCGTGCCTCACAGCAATGTGACGATGTCTGTTTTACAGTCCCTGGGGCCCAGGCCAGAAAGCCTGGCTAAAGATAGCCTTCTGGTCGTGTTTCTTCCGTCTTCTTAGTGCGCAACTAGCCCTGTTTGTACACTCAAATGTCCTGGCCAGTGTCCCATCTAGTTTCTCCTAACAACTTTAGATTTTATGGCCCTATTTTGAGTTGTACATGGTAGTCTACACTTTCATTTAATGAAATAATGCTTCATTCTCCATTTGTAAAAGTACGAGTGAATTGGAATTCTCTAGTTTTCACACGTTCTATCTTGATCTCCCTTGAAACATGCACACAGTTGAGAGCAAAGCTTGGGGTTGGAGAGCAGGGTCAGTTATTTTCTGGCACCCCTGTAACATTTTGGGGGGTTAGGGGCCTTCCTCAAGGGCCTGATGATCCAATGACAGGCGCAGAGGCTTTTTGTGCTGAGCCTCACACTGCCCCCTAGTGTTTTCCTAGTGTACATCCAGACCATGCCTGCAAGCTACTACTAGCAAACTGCACACGGGTCTAGTTTAGTTCTGTTTCTAATATTGCCTGTACTAACGGCGGAAATCCGTGGTACTTGTTCTATTCTGGTCTTGGTGCTATTTTGTTCTTATTTGTGGTGCATTTGTTTTTCATTCTGCTTAGTTAAATTACTGAGAGCTTTCTTCCAAAAATTAATTGTAAAGGGGTCAGCTTTGATTTTAGGTATCAGGCATGTGTCTCTGACTTTTACAAGTTATAAGATAATTATCCTAAAGAGGCAAGAAATGGCCTCTTCAACATGAACCCCTGGTGCAATCCATAGGGTTAACTACACTCATGCCAGACATTAACCGACATTAACATACCACTTAGCGTATTGGTGTCTGCGGTGCGGGGTCCTCCTTACTGCTCCCCCTTTTTAAAACCCATTTTCAGTAGATACATTTACCTTGAAAAATGCTGTGGATGAATGTGGATCCTGCTTAAATACAATGCAAATGAAATTTGAATGATTTGTTTGAGTTAACGGCCTAGTGGGGGATGATCGGCGCTGGGTCCTACTGCACCCTGCATGTGGGTCTGGTGCTGTTCTTGGAGGAAGGGGTGTGTGTGTTTGAGGGACATGAGACACTGTAGATCCTTTAGGGGAATCTCTCCCTATTGCACCTTTCCTGGACAGAAAAGTTTAGCAAGCGGCGGCTGAGATTCTGGGCTCTTGGAAGGGAAGTGGCTAGTGGAAAAGAGAGAAGAATAGATCAGGAGAGAGAGAGAGAGAGAGAGAAAGTGGTTCCAAGCAGGTTCTTGCTTGCAGTGACCACTCAGTAGCTCTGAGCACACAACTCCCCCACCCCCACCCCCCCCGCCCGGGGGTGTGATCGCCTTACATGCCTCCTGTTCCCTGTGCTTTTTGTCTCGCTGGTCAGGGATTCCACGGATACCTCTCCTGAATGAGAAAAGCACTGTGGCCTCCCTCCCCAGGCCCAAAGCAAACCATGGAGACTGCAGAGGCAGAGCTCTGACCCAGGAGGGCCCCCCCCAGGCCTCTCCGCCACGCGTGCCCGGACAGAGCCATGCGTGCGTCTGCGATGAGTTCACCGCAGTGTCGGAGAGCTTCATTAGCCTAGCTTTGTTACCATAGCATTGTTAGCGTAGCGTTGTAGTGCTTTAGCATTGCTTTTTTATTTTGTTTGCTTTCGCGGGGCTATGCTATAGGATCCCGGGGCGGCGGCGTCACCCCCACAGCCGATGGACCTACGATGTCTAACGGTTACCGTACCCTGTCACAGCACCTTAACGACCTGAAGAAGGAGAACTTCAGCCTGAAGCTTCGCATCTACTTCCTGGAAGAACATGTGCAACAGAAGCACGAGGAGAGTGGCGAGGACGTCTACAGGCGGGTGAGTGAGTGGCGGATGTGTGGGGTCCAGATGGCGTGAGGAGGAAAAGGCGGCAGGTGCCTGTATCTGTCTGTCTGTTTGTTTGTTTGTTTTTATTATTATACGATACAGGGTTTGGTACAACAATGCATCACAGTAACAATTAATGCAACATAGATACGTATATACATCTAACAGATGAAATAACATAAAACTGATAAGACATGTTCAGGCAGGTGTCTAATGTGTTTGACAATCCATCCTGTTAAGATCTTGTTGGACTGCAAACTTAGGTGGTACAGGAAAACAGCAGGACAAAGTCAATGAGTGAATATTTCGTAATATACATAAATAATTAAAATAATTTAATGCTATTTTAATACACATGATGACCATTTAACCCTGTTTGAGTCTGAGGCTGGTTGACTAGATTTTTGACTGGATGCTATATATATATATATATATATATATATAATATCAACTAATTACTTGTTGCACATTCATATTAAATTGTAAATATTTATCAAATTAAATGGGAAATCAAGTTCATATTAAAGGATCTCTCATTAAATGTTTGGTGTACGTTTGCTGAAGATATTCCAGTTTAGTAGAACATCTGATCTAAATGGTCAGAAGTTCTTCATTTGCTGAAGACATTCCACCTTAATCGATGGCCTGGATTTAGTGACTAAATACTTTTTGTTTGGTCCAAAGTGTCTTTTTTCACTTTTGGGACACGTGGGCAAATTGCATGTTGTACTGGTGCTATTTCATTTTTAGGAGAATGACACAAATGATTTTTAAACACCAAATGGCACGATAATAGCCTTAAATAATATGAAATAAATAAGATGTATGTAGGTAATGTCTGACTTGGTAGGGGGGATGGATCACTAGGAGATCATAAGTATGTTTTATTTCGGTGAGGCTCCTATCGTCTTTGCGGACAATTAAATTCTTGCCTCCAATGCACCAACGAACAATAGCTGGAGATGTTAACATTTTAAATGGAAATAAACTTTATATACTGAATTGAGTGAGTTGCATGCACTGTGATCATTCTTGTCTCTTTCTGTACTGTAATTTGTATTCTGTGGTAAGCTTGGTCTGTTTACCACCTGCCCTGTACTGCAGCTTCTTCATTAGGCTGAATTGCTGGGTTTCCCGTTTCTTACACGGTGCATCCGTCCCTTAACTTTAATAATTAACATTTTATTAAATACTTAGGAGGTCAGATGCACTGTCCCTGGCTAAAAGTCAAATCGGTCCCGGTTTTTACTTGCAGGTGATAGTGACGTTTCAGCTGGCATAAGATGATTTGTACGGATAATACACGGCAGACAGTCGCTGTCCGTCTCCGCAGAACACGATCTCTCCATCCCAGCTGGATGATTAATGGATCAGCTTCGGAAACGTAAACCTGGCCGGCGAGGAGCCAGACAGATCGCAGTGCTTACAGCTGTTTTACGCCGTCTCGTTAAAGCAGGTGCCTTATCTGGACCCTTCTGATCGCCAGCACTCTTTTTTTACTTAATTGGGTTCAGCTCTCTGTGATACCGGGTCACTGTATTAAAATGTGTGTTAAGAGCGATTTCATCCGATATTTAAACAGGGAGTAGCATAAAATTATTTATGTGGGCCTATGTAAATTGGAGTTTAATCATATCTCAGAAATAATCCAATATATCAAAGCCCAGATAGAACTTTAATTAATTAGAGAAAAAAAATCTTTTAAAATTTAATCTTTAAAATGTTTTTAAAGTCCACCACTAATTACTACTGCTGGCTAAATAATTTTGCAAAAGAAGAATGTTTCTGCAGACATAACCATTGGTATTTTCAGTTATAATTTCTTTTAATATGCAGTAGCTGGACTAACCTGAATGTGTTCCTGTGAACACTGAGACAGATGCAAAGGCTATTTCACAGAACTTGTGTCTGTCTTTAAAACACAAGGCGTATAGCACCCTGTAATGAAAATTTATCTGGAAATGCATTTATCCGTTTGGGATATTTTTCGACCTAATTAGATGTATTCTCTGTGTTGTTATTCCTGACCTGAGCCAATGTGGATGCCCCCCACCCCCCAGCATCCAGCGCTAGAGTGTTAAATAAGTCTCTGTTGCTGGGTCGTTGTGGGGGGGTGGGTCGGTTGTGTACAGGGTACCGTCTGTACCTGGTCTATATTTAGGTTTGCTTAAGTCACGTGCTAGGGCTTCGCCACCGAAAATTCATCAACTTTTAGCACAGCAATTCCTGAAGTCTACACACAGACATCTGGTGATTAGCACTGGATATATCTTTGAAATTCCCCCAAGCTACGTGATAAAGACTCGGATTTGTCATTGTCGTGTATCACCGAGGTGTATAATAAAGCAAAGTCTGCACTCTGAACCAGTATTTAATCTCTCATAAATGGGTAAAACAAAATCCATGATGGAGGACACTGAGCCGAAAGAGAAATGGGACGCTGTCCGAAAGTTTGCCGGCATTAGGCAGGAACATTAGTTGCGTTACCGGGAGGGAAACGGACACTCCGCTCTGTCTTTAGAATAAAGAAACGCTTTAAACAAACAGCTGTTCGTGAGCTTGGTCAATAAGGAATACTAAAGCTCTGGGCATAATAGGTCCCCCCATCCCTGAAATGTCTGCTTGCACAGGTAAACAACTAAACACAACCCCCACCCCTGCCGCCGCCGCCACTGCCATGTTCCTGCTGTCTAAATATAAAAGCGATGACTTGATTGAAATAGACACTCTGTCGGTTTTATGTGATACCAGTGCCCCCACTGCCAGATTAATCTGGGGGGTCACAGAGGCCCACTCTGTTCATCCTACATGTATATTACTGCTAACTGAACCCATACAGAATATATTGACTGTAAATAACATCTTCCTTCCATGTAGTATATAAAAGCAACAAGAGATGGGCAACAAAATGGGCAACTTAAATATGCCTATTCTTCCTCATTTCTTGAACATATAATTATAATTTAACACGTTCTTTGGGAGTCATGCAGTAGTATCTTTTTTGTACTGTAATGCGATGGATTGTTTCTTTTCTATTAATCAAGCTTTGTCTGTTTTGTCCCAAAATAGGTGTAAGAAGAATAAGTCCGGGGAATAGCTCTTATAAATAATATTCTCACTTCTGCACTGTATAAGAATGAACGAAATCTTTGAACACAACATGATTTTTATAAAACCTTATACCTTCGGTAGAACAATGGAGTGTTCAACCGCCCTTAAATTAACTAATAGTCCTCTCTCTCTCTCTCTCTCTCTCTCCCTCAATTCCAGAACATCGAGCTAAAAGTGGAAGTGGAGAGCCTTAAACGAGAGCTACAGGAGAAACAGCAACATCTCGACAAAGCTTTGTGAGTCCAGCTCCATTTATAAGTCAGTCTGGGTCATGTTTTCAGGGGAAATGAGCCGTTGGCGTTTGATTAAATATCTGGCACTGGTTTGACAGACAGTGAAATGTAGCCCTTCTTAGGGGTAAATTTAGCAGTGTTCACCCGATAATCTGCTGGTGTCCCTGCAGATCCAGTCACTGGATAAGCATCTTTTTCTGGCCCTGCGTGGTCAAGCTGTCTGTTCAGTAGAAGCTCAGCAGTTTTGGTAAATTGAGTGTCATTAATGGCATTGCTGTAAGTGGGTAGCGTGACGGTTCAAGTCGACCGGTAATCGGTATGGATTTCTGCCGGCCTGATCCTGGGATTCCCAGCCCTCCTGTTCTGTGGAACAGATCCTGGGGCAGGATCAGCGGGGTGCAGCC
>JAODLD010000049.1:6933419-6953877 GCA_026781065.1 Mormyrops boulengeri
CCCCCCCCCCCCCCCCCCCCCCCCCCCCCCCCCCCCCCCCCCCCCCCCCCCCCCCCCCCCCCCCCCCCCCCACCTCAGGGTCAGCATTTGAAACCCTGGCAGGCTCTCAGAGGGAAACTCTTTCGACCGGTGATCTGGGGGATCTTCAGGTTACGGCGCTTAGAGAACACAGCTGTCTGTGTTCGGTATGGCACACCCTCAAAGAATCCTGACCTTTATACCCTGGTAACCTTGGATATTTATTGGGGCGATTTGGGGTTAAGTCTCTCTCTCAAGGGTACGACAGAACTTCTCAACTTGGGATTTGAACCCAAAGCCTTGTGGTGACAACTTACAATACATGTGCAGCTTATTAAGTTCTCTGATACCACTGTTCGGGTGTCGATCAGACGGAACCTGCAAGGATCTCAAGACACCAACTGCTGCTACAGTCCGCTGTCACGCTGGATCTCCTCCAATCCCGCACCATGTTGCATCCAAAAATATTCCTTTTTAAATAGCCCTTTGGCCATTTTCCATAACCACTCATCCCAGATTGCGGCATGCCTAACTCAGGACACACAGGGCGCCGGCGGGGGTCATTCCCGGATGGGATACCATTTTTTCCCACACCATGGATGACTTAATGAGAATGCCGCCCCTCTGACATTATCAGGCTGCCTCAATCAAACACAATGACACGGGGTTGGGGTCTCTGAGAAATGGCCGGTCCCCATGAGCTTGTGATGTCATGGCCGACTGGAGACCTCGTGACCACATTTATAACCCAGGCCATCTCGGTTTGGCTGGCTCTGGGTGCGCTTAACGAGTCTGGCCTCTGGGTCTGTTTAGAAACCATATAGCAGCAAATAACAGCTGCTGAGCTAAAGGGGGTTTGTCCCAGCCCTCTTGGAAAGGTCCCGGCCTTCAGCTATGCGGCGGCCGGAGTTGGGGGGGCGGTGTCACAAGGGCGGATAGGTTAGTTCCCAGGCTGCCCGAAATGGGGACTGTGGAGCCTCTGGTTCAGACTGGTTCTATATTAATCAAAACTTGCTGGAATTGGGTCGCTAGAAAAGTGATGACTGATCCTGGCCCTCATGAGTCGGGCTTAAGCGGGTCTGCTGAGTGACCCCTCTGACAGACAACCTGGTCCACAATCATCACCTCCATGGATTCTCCCTAAGGGCACAGACCGTACACATCCGTATATATTTTTCTTATTTCAGTCCTTGCTGGATTTATTTATTATAGAACCAAATAAAATGGAGTTTGGGGGAAGTCTTGTCCAGTTTTAAGAAGACTGAAGTTCACCTGCTCTTTTAGATATAGTGATTATGGGCCCTTTTTATTTTTACTAGTACAAATAGTTTTAACATACAGTTCTATGGCTATAAGTAGTTACAACTATAGATGTGGTAATACTTAAATCTGTCTGGTATAGAATGTCAGCTGGACATGTTGTAGCACTGGGGGCCTCAATGACTTCATTTGCCTCATACCCAACAATGCAAGGACGTGGGCAGGGGCTGTGAGTTAATTCTGGGGGGTCTAGTACCACAGATCCAAGGCTGTCTGTATTGCGGTGGGGGGTCGATTTCACTAATAAATAAAAAGAGTGTTCATGCAGGGAAGGTGGTTAGGGAGGGGTGTGTCAGTCAGCCTGTCGGAGTTCCACTTCAGTTCAATCCATTAAAGGACATTGGGTCTGATAAGATGTGCATGCAGAGCTATGTATGATGCATTGTATCCTATTCATTACACCATATTCACTCGCATCCCCAATTTAAGTATGGAATATTAGCCCCAAACCACAGATGTTATATAACTCATCCTTATGACTTATGCTTTTACAGCTTGAATTTGACCCCCTTGAGGGCGTGGTTTGATGCCGGGTCATCATCTTGTCTCTGTGTCCCGATAGGATAAAAGCAGAAAGTCTGACCAATCACAATGAGGCGGAGATGCAGCGCCGCTGTGAGGAGAGACAGCAGGAGATGGACCGCATGCAGGAGATCCTGGAGACCAAGATCCAGCTCCTCCAGGATGTAACGGTACGAGCGATTTGTACATTCCTGTTTGTGTCACGTGATTGGCCACCCCAGCCAATGATGATGCCTTGATGCTGGAGGACTGGCAAATAGCAGGATGTCTAATGCTACCATAGGAGGCCAAACTGGCTCATGGCGAAATGGCAAAGATGACTGTGGTCATGGAATCTGGGCCCCAGTGGGACCCAGCTGTGGAGAAGATAATCAAGGAGACCATCATGAAGAAGACACAGAAGATATCCCATCCTTTGGTTGACAGTCACAGGTAAAACCACCAAGCAGCTGTTTATGAATGGTATAGTCCAACCCCCTATAAATATTAATTTAATGTTCTCCATAACACTGACCCTCAGTGTTCACAAATCAGCATGGTAGACGGTAACGTGAGTGGAATGAGTGAAATTCAGGGCCTAAAGTATGCAAATCTCTCCCTCCTTCAGCTTCTCATTCCAAGCCACAAATTGCACCTCATAGTTTGCTCATCAAATTCACATGTGGTGTCCATCCAGTCATTAAGAAGCAGAAGCGTTTCATTAGAGCGTCGATAGCCAACGTAGATCCAAGCCGATCCCTCCTCCGTGTCTGCAGTGCGGCAGCTGCGATGAGCGCGGTCCTGCGTGATAACGAGGAGCGGATCGCCGAGCTGACGGATGAGGGGGTGCTATTGCGCAGTACGGTAGCGGACCTGGAGAACCAGGTGCGGGAGCTCTCCACCTTGCTGCAGCAGAAGGAGCAAGACGCCAAGGTGAGCGTGGTCCTTCTACACCCGCTTCTGAGCAGCTAAGCTAGTCATGATTTAGCGGCCTTACAGCAAACCTAGAAGCAATTTTCAAACATTCTATCAATGACTTCATGGCAACGGGTGGAATCCTGTAACTGTACCCTTAAGCTGAATCACCTTGACAGCATCTCTGCCGTGTAAACAGGTGGGGAAAATGGCTCATAGCCTGAGCATGTGAGCCCCGGGAGTTTGTGGGACTGACCTTGGGACCAAGATCTTGACTTCTGGGTGATGGGATGAGGTTTTACTGTTCATTGAGCAAAGGACAGTTAACATGAAGCTCATCAGCAAATGTTAAAATTCTGAATATATGGGTCAAATTTCACACTGATTAGGTTATTTTGTCGGCTAACATCAAAGCCTCTGAAAGGTCAAAACCACTGCGAGTTTATCGCCTTTCACGCTTATTCTGCATCGCTGCAGCTTTTTTGAATGGACTGTAAGAGGGTTTGTTTACTTCTTACTGTTGAAAGGGGACCTCGAGACCAGGTTCAAGCACTGTATTTCCATAGCTCTTAGGCATTCTGGACATACCGTAGTTTCCAGGTGCTATAAACAGACAAGCACACGTGTTCAGTTGAGGCCCTAATCCTTGCTGGGTTGTCCTTCAGAGACATTTGTGTCGGGGTTGCGGGGGCTTGGTCCTGACAAGCGGCCTATCGTGTAGCATAGTTGCCAGAGCAGGAGGGTGGGGTCACACTCCACTGACGGCTCACCCTCATCCATTTCTGCTTCTTCCAGACGCACTGTCAGCTCAGAGCATCTGACAGGCCGTCCGACTGTCTCCGCACTAAGTCCTTAGGTGTTTGGTTCATTGATTTTGGGTTTCAAGTTTATTTAAAGTGGAAGAGTTGAACAACATTGCAAGTTCACTCATTTGCATTAAAAAATGCATTGATATTTCCAGATTTTACTGTAGGATGAACATTATAATTTGCATTAAATGTATACATTTCTCTAAACATATTTAAAGGCACATAAACATATTAAGAAATAGTGCACAGTGTGGTATTTCTGCAGACTGTCACTACTCTGACACTGTGCTCATAGGTGCTTGGTTGCCTGGTTACTGCAACATTGCATGCTCAGTAAATCCTATCTTGATATCCCATCCTCTACAGTTCTTCCCGGACGAGCTGGTCCAGGAAAAGCTGCGCATTCAGCTGGAAATGCAGGTATGCTCTCCGACAGGGATCGGGCGGCTCGCCAGGCAGCTGTATTTGCATTCGTGATCAGACTGTGCCACCTTGTGGTGATTTGTGGAAGTGACGGGCTCGGGCATCTCCTGTTAGAGAAGAGTGCCATCAAAACATTGTTCCGCCTGCTTATTCTAACATGCTGAGAGACACATCACTTATGTTCAGCACAATAAATAAATACAAATTTCTGTGTGGTCACGTAATAACACTGACGTATTGTAATGTGTTGCTGTTATCAGTGGACTACTATTGTTACAAATGAGCACACAGTATATAATTAATAATATTTTTCTGTGTGTTTTGGAGAAATTAAGTGATTTTTGTGCTGTGGAGGATATATAATCTGAAGATCCATCATTTAAAAATAATTACATAACATTTTGGTGATGGGAAAAAAATAGATTGACTTAGGCCAGATCACCCTGCATTGCCGGCACGCTTGTCAGTTCCCATTTCTGTTAAATGCAATTTTATGAAATTAACCCCTCACTTACGGTGAAAATATTTGACACTGCATAAGCATGTCGTTCTTGGATCAAAAATGCAATTGCAATTTCTTGCTCCCGAGTTGCTCTCTAAATACAATATATTACATCTAATACGGACCAGATTTCTCAGTTGCTGAATGCTCGGCCCAGCCTGTAAATGCTCGTTTGAACGCATCTCGTTAAAATTGGCGTATTTCTCTCCAGATCCGTTCACATTCCCTGCTTCGGTTTTGATGTGTTCAGACCGTGCGTATCTTTCCGAGACGGCTGTCTCTTAAGTCGGTGTTTACATTTTTTTGCTGTTCTCTTGCAAATGAGTCCAGGACAGTGATGCAAATGTTTCACGCGATTCAGATTTCACACGCGACTGGTTCGGCTACAGGTCTCCACCCAACCAAGAGAGAGAGAATATGCCGCTGAAGTCAGAATTATGTGGTCTTCAGGTGTTTGTACTGTGCAGACAAAAAGAGATTGTATAACTGGATAAATGTCGAAGTCTTTATTCATTAGCCCTGTTTTGTCCAGATTACCAATCATGAGCATGTGTGTAATTCGTTAGTTTTTTCTGAAATGATCAGTCTATCCGTCCATCCATTTTCTTTAACCGCTTATCCTGTTCAGGGTATGTGCGCAACGCAGGGAACAACCCAGGATGGAGCACCAACCCCTGGCAGAAAACTAGTTGACTAGTGGTGTGATTCCCCCCCCCCCCATTATTATTTATTTCATTTTTTTAAACCAAAGAGGATAATCCATTAAAGCAACATTTGTAACTGGTCTAGATATGTTCCTTATTCTTGGAAGATTACTGACCTTCAGCTAACGAGTTCATTTTCACCCTATCATGAATATAACTAAACATTGTTATGGCAACCGAAAGTTGACTGTTAAATGTCATTCTCAATGCTGTATTGATCTTATAGCCGTTTATGCACCTTGGGATCCATTCGTGCGCGCGCGCGCGCGTGTGTGTGCGTGTGTGTGTCTGTTTGTAACTGGGTTGTATTTTGACAGAGCTTTGAATGTAGATGGATCAAATACTGCTGACCTTACAGACTTATTACTACATCAGAGATGAGGGTTACAGACTCAACATGGGTTATCAATAAAGTCTTAAAATTATATAATAAATCTTGCCAACGGTATTTGGTCAAAGGTACTTCAAAGGAGACCTCCCACCTGATGCACCTTAGTACTTCTAAGTACTTTCTGTTCCTATTGGCTCTCCAGCAATCATACAGGGCTGTTTAATTATAGGGCAGTACTGGCTAGTAGTAAATCTGTCATCTCTTCCACAATAAATCATACAGAAAATGCCACATGCCTGCTTGAAGGCTTAACCTTTTAGTTTAAATGAGTCCTGCTTGCTGTAGCGGCTGTGGTTTCAGTGGGTGTTAAACTGATGCGATTAAATTTTATTGCATTAAGAAATAAAAGCCCTGAAAGCCACTGTAGCTTGGCATTAAACTGTTTACGTTATGTTTTACGTTAAAGCACAGAGGTTGAGGGTGGAAAATGCGTTTCCTGTCCAATTTGTCTGTCCCCTCTGTGACTTGGAATCTTGCTGTTTCTGTCGTCTGTCGTTTGGAGGGGGGGGGAAACAAACAGTGTTGTGCATTTATTGGTAATTCACACTGATTAGAATGAATGGGTTTTTAATTGTGGCCCCCATTACCACCGGGCGGGGTTTTTCTCACGTGGCCCCCTCTGAAACAGCTGCCAGTGAAAGATTTGGACAGAGCAGGGAGAGGTCTTATTAATCACCCCTAACTTTGGAAAAACAATGAAATCTCAGCATGCTTAGTCATTGTAAACAAATGCTAACTCACGGTGAAAAATAGGCCGGCTCATGGTCAGAGAGTGGGAGTCAGGGGTAGGTTTAGCCACGGAGAAAATGACTTCTGTGATAAGGACAGAGTACAGGCTGCTCTGAATATATGCATTATATACATACATACGTTATGACCATGGAGGCCCTAATATTTTTTACATTCTGAGCCTCGTGAATGTTATCACCAAGCCACAGCACTCAAGACTAATCTACCAAAAGTAGTGTGCACCACAGCTCAATTGAATTAATGAGTTTTCCTTTGATCTTGCCTGTTAAGTGCTGAGATGGCTCCTCTGTCCCTCGCCCGCCGTTTTAATGCGTCTTTGTTGCCATGGTTATTTTTCCCTGTGCTGTGCTTCGGCTTTCATCGTGCCCATATTTGTGCCCCCTTGAAATTCCTGTGACCTTTCAGGGACTGTAACTTTGAGAACCTTATTCTGTTACTTCCAGTTTTTCTTGAATAACTGTTTTCTCAGAATAGACAATTTTGATTTCTATTTCAGTGATAAGACAGATACTTTATGAACGACTGGCTTTGTATTCAGGCTATCCCCTGCATCCTAGTATAGGCTCATGATTAACTGCAACCTTACACTGGATAAGCAGTTATGAATTATGGGCAGATGGCTGGATGGATGAATATTTACAACATAATTGTGCTTATGCTCAAAAAACAGACACAATTATTACCATGTGTTTAACTCTTTCTGGCCTATAATGACCAAGAAGCTGAATTTCATGAGCTTACTGATGTTTGCAGTCGATATAAGCTATGAATAACAATATAATGCAACAATTCAAAGAAATGACTCACGTTGATAAACTGAGATAATCTGAAAACAAGTAATATATGCTTGTGTATCTGAATATTCACAGTTTACATAAACAAAGTTAGTAAGATACATGTGTTGATCGTAAAACTAAGATTCTTTGTAACAAATCAATACGGTTGTTTGTGACGAGTAACGGTAATGAGTGAGCAGTTCTGTATTTTGTATGGTATGTTTTATTTAAAATATTCAGCAGATTATGAAACACGCAGCGTATCTTTAAAAGCTAGTGATTAAAATTCAGTCGGTTTTAAACAGAGAGGCTGGGTCTGGCCTCAATAACTCAACTGAACATTTCACCTGCCAGTAAGAGTACAAGCTGTGCTGCTGGGTGGGATCAACTGGCAGCGTCGGGGGACCGCGGATGTGGGTGTTTTTGTCGTATTTGTTTACGCGGGTTTGCTGTGCGCGTTATTTGTGTATCAGATTACGTTTAATTTTAGGGTGTTTTGATATCCAGCTAGCAGTGGCACACAAATGCATTTTAAAGACCGTTTTAGAGAAGTCGTCGAGCGGAGCACCCCTGCTGCTGTAATGGTGCATTCCGAATGTGCAGTTTGCTTGCCACATCGTTACCGTGCTCAATGCTTGGAGTACCTTGGAGACCACATGAGTGCATCGCTCTTCAGCTTCGAGTCTGAAGATTTAAAGCACGATACTTGGACGTGGCAAGACAGCGGTTCAGCATATTGGTAACATCTGAAACAGCCACCTGTCCGTCAGATGCTGCGTGAGCGAGCCGCTTGCCCGTGTCCGACTGAAGATTTACTTTGCTGATTAATGCGCAGCTCTCGCCGTTCGAGCTTAACGCGACAGCGACATAAAAAGTGATCTAAGAGGGAAAAGAGTCGGAATTTTTTTTGGTAAACGAAGGATGAGACTGGAAAAAGCTGATGTATGTGTTACCAGGAAGGGTGGGTCGCACAATTGAGAACTTAAGCGAATGCATCAGAATTTCCATTACAGAAATGCATGGACCGCATCCAGTGAATCGCCTCATCAGGGAAGAGTGATTAAAGGGGGATTCAGTCCTGCTTTACATGCACGCATCTGACTCCGTTAAAACAAATACTTAGCTATGCTTAATTTTATGCTCATCTTTAAAACAAACGTTAATGTCTTTATGTAAATTTGTATTCAACCTTTCACTGTATTCTTTTTTCGATTTCTGAGGGTAATTAACAGTATTAATTCAGAGAGCCGACAGCTAAGGTTCTAAAGAAGCAATATTATACCAGTTTTTTTTTTTTGCCGTCATCTTGGTATTTATTTGGTCTAATTTTGGCATGTTATACCTCAGCGTTGAACTGGAACATCTACATAATGATGAATGACTTGGAAAGTTGATTTTTTTACTGTAAACTTCGCTGCAAGAATTTTAAACGGACTGAAATATGATCAAATTCGGCTGGCAGTGAATTTGAATCTGATCCAGCGATTCTGGATAAACCTGCCACTTCTATGAACCTTTGCTGCATTATTTTTCATTCTTCAATCGAATGAGGAAGAGGTAAGGATCAGGGATGAAGGAGCAGTGCAGGATCTGCAGCGGTGACCTCTGTGGGAACCAGCGGCGTTGGATCTTCCACCCAGCGTCACGGCCGAACCTTCAGCTGCTGCTGTCGCATGCCCTGGGCCAGGGGCTGTGCCGCGACGGCCGCGGCGAGTTTGCCTGCAGCAAGTGCGCCTTCGTGCTGGAGCGCATGTACCGCTTTGACACGGTGATCGTACGGGTGGAGGCTCTCTCCGTGGAGCGCCTGCAGAGGCTGCTGGAGGAACGAGAGCAGCTGAAGCAGCACATCAGTGCACTGTACCGCAGGAGCAACGGCAACGTGGCGGAAGAGGCGGAAGGAACAGGGGGAGCGGCCCAGTTCAGCTACGCCGCCTTGCTCCGGGAGGACCTGGCTAACTCCGGGTTCGAGCCCTGGGCCAGGCAAGGGATGAAGGGGAAGGGGGTGGAGGTGGTCCAGCATCGCTGCGGGACGACCGAGACTGCAGGCCAGCGGCCCCGGAAGTGCAGAGGATGCGGCGCCTTGCGTGTGGCCGACTCGGACTACGAGGCCGTCTGCCGGGTGCCCAGGCGGGCGGGCCGGAGCGTTTCCTGCGGGCCGGCTGCTCATACGCTGGCGAGCAGGTGTGGGGAAGAGCCTGTGGGTGTTGACCAAGCACAGGAGACCCTGCACACGGCATCGGATGGACACACAATGCCGGAGGAGGGAGAGCTGGGCCAGAATTCCTCTGTGGAGTCCCTGGACGGAATTGTGGATGTGGGACGGACCCCCGGTGGGGAGGGGAAGGGAGATCTGAAAGAGGGCTCCGAACCGGAGGACCTGGAGGCCAAACGCTGCCCATACAGGCCCGTCCCGAACCAGCGTGGCAGCCGTCTTCCGGTCCTGGCCAAACCTGCGTCCCTGGAAGGCAGTGCCAAGACTCCATACGGGGGCCCGCAGCCGAGGGAGTGGCCGGAGCTGGCGGAGCTGGAGGAGTCCTGGCAGGATGTATATATGGAGTACACGCCCTTCCAGGAGCAGGTACCAGAAGAAAGCAGCCTCTCAGAAGGCTTTCGCTGGGGAGAACAACCCGGAAGTGTGTGAAGATCGCAATCTGTATGCAAAGGCCAGGCAGGCTGTTGTAATTTTAATGCGATCCTGGACTGGACAAGGATGACATAATGACATCATTTCATGTCTGTCTGACTGTGTAGCCTCCATATTTAACTGTTTATCCCGGCCAGCCACCATATACCTAGAAATATAAGTATTTTTCTATATAGATTCTTATTTATATCTATACATTCTAACCTTATGATAATATATAATTGTACATGATTGCAGGCTATAAAATGTGGTTTTGCGTTTTGCTTCTGGTTAAGGAAGTTGAGCTGCGTGTGTGTGTGTGTGTGTGTGTGTGTGTGTGTGTGTGAGGTTCTGTCTGTAATTGCATTTTAGTTTGCTGTCGCCGCGAGGAAGCTGCTCTCCTTGGCATCATCTGGATCGCTATGACTACGGTTTCCGCGGCGACTCGATTCAGCACAGCGCAGAGTGGTCTTGATCACCACTTCTTAAGACTTCCTCTGAATTGTAAACACATGCATGACCACATGGCTGTTCACTGTAATTCTAGTTCAAGCACTTTAAGGATTTAACATACCTTTTACTTTCCGGTCTGTGCTTTAAATATACTTTTTCTAAGTTGTGGGTTGATAAAATAACAATTAGCATCTAATTTTATCCACTGGAGCTTGGTTCACCCCAATGTGTGAATCTTATCATTACATCTGTGACATACATGAACAGATTAATAGAAATGTTTACATAATTAAACCAAAATCATCTGCAGATGTTTGTAGTGATAGACATTTGATTGTTTGGCAGATGTTTGGTACTTGTAAGTAGTATTATTCCTTTTGAATTGATTATTGGCTTGAAGAAATTCTGCCTTTAAGTGCTGTTTAAGTATGATGAGGATTTTATGAATGCAGTGTTTCTATGCCAGTAAACTAAGAGAGAGGACCGAAAATCCCAGCAGAGATAACACAGGAAAGTCATTATTACCAGTGGTTTCTCAAGAACAATCCGTCACCACGCCTTGTGACATGCAGAGAGTAGCTCAGATTCTTCCTTCCTGCTGAAGTCAGTAGATCCCATAATCCCATTTTATCCAGTGACCTAAGAAAATGTAAAAGTGAGCCCTGCTAAGTCATGACTGCCAAGGTGTGTTAACCCAATGACACATCTGCTGCTTTGGTTTCAGAAAGAGCAAGAGTTTACCACCACTCTGCAGGCTCAAGTTTTTGGAAAGTTTGATGGGCAAAAATAGTCCATCAAGCTTAGCAATAGGTGTGCCCGTGAAACCAGAATGTTCCATTAATAAGCCTCCGAAAGAATCCTACGTGGGAATTTTCATGGAAGTGGATCACGGTCACTTATTATGGTTTTGTACTGCAAGGTGTTTCTTGGGGTTGTGTTGCCTGATACGCCTACATGGTTTGGCTGCTTTAGACATCGCATCTATGTATGTGTGTGTGTCTCTCTCTCTGCTGCAGACCCTGATAGACCAGCAGCAGACCCAACTGAACCAGTACGAGCGCGCTGCCAGCCAGTGTGTCGACGAGCTGCAGCAGGTGCAGCTGCAGGCGCAGTCACTGCAGGCGAAGATTCAGGAAAGTGAGGCCACCAATCAGGTATGGAGGCCCCAGCCACAGAGAGAGGCGCTAACTGTCCTACATTGTGGGGATAGACCTCCTCAGAGACCTAAAGTGAGGAACAGGGAGGGACGTAAACAAACAATAATCGCTGGTGTAAATGCCACTGCCAAAGGACAACATTGATCTCTGCGGGTTTATGGGAATGTACCATATTGTCTTGGTATCTCGTTAATGAGAATTGACATCATGGGTGTGTCTCATTACCAAGAATGAAAAGATTGTGCTTGTGGTCTTGGCAAGAGCGGCCTTGTTAACTTGCCTTCCAAGAATGAACTTGAGGTGCAGTGATGCAGCTGATGTATCCTTGATGTTTGAGGTAGGGCAAGAAAAACGATTCAGGGGTTTTTTACCGTCATCTGTACTTGAGTACTGGAACTGATCTTTGGCAGTGGATGATGTAATACGGGTATATAAGAAGAGAAGTGCGGTTAAGTAAGCATATTAAGAAAATTCCCTGCTTTTGTCGTGGTCCGGCTGCATTTTGAAAAAGTGGGCAGAGTCACTTTTGTTTTTTTGTTTTTTTGAAATCCTGATGGCTGTCTTGTGCTGGCCTGTGATTGGCTCTCCAGAGGCTGCGGGACAAGCTGAGGGATATGGAGGCGGAACTGCAGTCCTTGCGGCAGGAGCCGCAGCTGCAGGATTGTGTCATCCAGAGCCCGAGAGAGTCGCATCATACCACGGACGTGGAGGTGAGGCTGTTACCCCTGCATGGGGCTGATCTTTTATAGCCACGTGTTGGTGGGGGAGGGTGCTGCTTTAAACTTGGAAGCAGAGGTTGAGGTGGCTTTAGTCACACTTGAGTGCGGAGGAGAATAGAAGTGCCGAAACTGTCACCACGTGACGGGGGGCTTCCGTGACGCGTCTGAGGAAAAGGGCCCATTGTGGGAGGATTCAGAAGGTAGCAAGCAGCATCATCAGAGCAGAGAGCAACTCCTGGAGTCACAATAAATGGCCATTGTTAATCTGAGAGTTTCTCTTAAGTTGTCTTATTTTTCACTCCCAACTTAAAGATATTCATATCTCTACCTGGAGCAGGACCCTGAGGGGGCGGAGCCTGGTCAGGTGACTCGGCTGCAGGCGGAGCTTCTGACTCTCCAGGGCTCCCTGTTCTCTGTGCAACTGGAGCTGCAGGGCACCCAGAGGGCCCGCAAGCAAACCGAGCAGCGGGCCACTGACCTGGCGTCCCTTCTCGAGTACGTCCAGCGCGACCTTAAGGAAGCGCTGCGACACAGGGAGGCTGCGGAGCTGCACAACCAGGTGGGCGGCGCTCCTGTTCTCTGTGGCCATGTGCTGTTTCAGCTGCGCAGCCGGCGCGTCCCTTGTCTGTGTTGGGCATGACAATCGCCCTGGCTCCTTTCCCCAGGAGCTCCGCTCTGCTCTTCAGCAGGCACGCTCAGCTGTGCAGGAGAAGGAGGTGCAGCTGAAGGAGCAGGAGGCTTGGGCACAGATAGAGGTGGAGGCACGGGACAGGAGCATCCACACCCTGAGGATGTCCCTGCGCAAGAAGGAAGAGCTACTGCAGGTCTGAAAGGACGTTAGGTCCCGTAGGTGTAGACGCACACTGCGTACACCCCACAAGACTCTTCATCTCCCTCTTCCCTTTAGGTATATGGCACTGGCACAGTTGTTGGGCGGCATAAGGTAATTCTTACAGATAGACAAACCTTATCATTAGCCAATGATACGTTTTGAATTGGTGAATGACAGGGGTGGGGGCATTCCAAGGGCCAGTCAGCTTTCAGCTGGGGCAATGGCCCCGCCCCTGTATACACCCTTGCCTAGAAACCATAAGGCTATTCAATGGCTGCTAGTCATAAAGTATAAGCACACACTAATTAAAGAATCCTGGTCATTTTATAGACTTTATCAACGTCATTCATTTGCTGTTTGTTTCGTTATGCAACGTTTTGTTTCATTTTGTGTTCACTTTTGTTTCAATGTTATTGTTCCTGTGTCTTATCAGACGTGCGAATACGCTTCACATTTCACGCAAACGTACCTGTTCAGGATATCAGGTGATATCCGATACTGGACAGGTTACAGTTTTGTTAAGCCGGGAAACTTGATAAGAACTTATGGAGCAAAACACAGGATACACGCACACAAGAGGAACGGCATGTGATCCGGAAAGATTATGATGTAGTCAGGTTGTGGGCCTTTGTTCATCGTTGAAGAAAATGCAAGGAGAGACCTACGGGACGATCTCCGATAGTAAAAGGAGAGTATCGAAGTATGTCTCCGCTAACAAGAGGTCCTGCTGCTGTTTATATAAGTTCTAGCTTCACCCTTGGGCTGTGTACCAACCCCCTAGTGTGGCTCTACATGCCCAGGTACCTCCCCATGCAGTGACAGAGGCGATACATGGTAGAAATGGGTGTAAAATTGGGTTAAAAGTGTAAGACATATTGGCAGTGAGACAGAGGCTTTGCTTCCGCTGGACTCGCATCTGTCACATCATCACCTCTTTCCCAGGAATATTCGGACCTGTTGGACAGTACGCGGGAACCCACCGTTTTCCGGGATGCCCTGCTGGACAAGCTGAAGGAACGCATAAAAGAACGGGACCGAGCTCTGGAGGTAGGAAGAAATTTCCTCCGGGATCAATAAAGTTTTCTGATTCTGATTAGGAGCAACACTGCCCCCTATGGTTGATTATGATAGCAGGCAACAAAAAATAAACAAAAAACTGATGCTTAGGTATAGTTAGCATTGCAAATTAAGATTTAGACAAAAGAAAGTAAGAAACCATATAGAGAACCTTTATTTGTTGGATTTTGGTGGGAGTTTAGTTTAGTGAGTTGCCAGCAGGGGGCTCACATAAAGGGTCTCTCTGGAACTAGGCTGTTGTCGCCTCTTTCCACAGCGTGCCGTCGATGAGAAGTTCCGCTGTCTGGAGGAGAAGGATAGAGAGGCCCAGCGGCTACATCTGGCCCTCAGAGAGAAGGACAGGGATATGGAGAGGCTACGCTGTGTCCTGTCAGGCAACGAGGAGACTATCACGGTACCCATGGTCGCGCACACAGACGGAGACGCTCTGCGGCATGGCCAAGCCAGCTTGCACGTTGACTAGCGTGACCGTCAAATTGGCCGGTGCAAAGCCTGTCAAGATAAAAGTGTAATCTCAAAATATCACATTGTGGGGTTTTTCTCCTGGATAGCATAGGTGAATCACAGGACATGAATTTAATTCGTAATTAGAATCATAACCGATAATAATATTATATACTAAAATTGATTGATTCCAGAGAGAAATTCTAATGCCTACAGCAGCGAGCACGTACAGCACAGACAGACTTGTATTCAGTACAAGGACATTATACGTGGTACAAACAAAAAAATGTAACGTTGATGTAAACTTGTACATAAGAAAACTACGAAAACAAGCAAACACGTGGGGGCTGCTATAACAGGCATGGTGGTAATCATTCACCTTTTTATTAACAAGCCAACTAGAGTCAAGCATGTGTCTGTTTTGACTTAAATACAGAGTACTTTGTGTCCAAGGTAGTTAATTACCAAATCGAAACAAATGGATGGTGAAAACGGGATTCTTGCAGCCATGACTAGGATTATGGATGGATGGATGGATGGATGGATGGATGGATAATTTGACTCTCACAGAAGCTGTGTGTTTATATGCCCGTATATGCCTATAGGCCCATGTGTTTGTGTGTGTCTGCCATGCAGAGTTTGGATGGCCTGCTGCGGGCGAAGCGGCTGGAGCTGGACCGTGTGACGGAGGCTTCCAAGAGCCTCCAGTGGCTGAAGCAGGAGGCGGAGAAGCGACACGGGCGGAGTCTGGCGGAGAACGAGGCTCTGATCGGCCAGCTGCAGGCCTCACTGGAGAAGCGGAGCAAAGAGGCGGAGGTACGGGAGGCGGAGGCGGAGGTATGGGAGGCGGAGGTACGGGAGGCGTGGCCGGTGCATTTAGATCAAAGGGGAGCTGTAAACAGCAGAGGAGCCAGACAATGGGGAGCTGTACCTCTTTGATGCTCTATATGAAAGGATTAGAGAGTGCTAGAGGACGTCTGTGTGTTACAGGAGCTGACGACGGCCCTCCTCGGTAAGCTCTCCACAAATCACAGCCAGGTGGTGGAGGAGCTGGGCCGGCATCTACAACTGAAGGACCGCCTGTTCCGGGAGGTCCTGTCCGACCGCAACCGGCTGGCCCAGGAGCGCCAAAACGAGGTCCAGGAGCTGCTGCACACCATCGGCGCCAGGGACCAATATATCCAGGTAGCGCCTTTCTTTGTAGAAGAGGTGGTTCCAAGCAACTAGAGGAGGCAGGACCAAGACAGCTGATAGGTTGGTCCTGCCTCCTCTAGTTGCTTGGACCCACCTCCTCTACAGTGTAATTGGTTGTCTCTCTGAATAAATCATTATTTGTTCTGCCCTTAGAACTTATTTGTGCAAGTAAAACTCCAATAAGCTTATAGGCTAGGGAGGCACAGGGTTGATCTCCCTCCCTCTGTCCTCAGGATTCGGCCGCTCACCTGGGTCAGGTGATCAGTGAGGGAGCGGCTGAGGTACGAGAGCTGCGGTGGCAGTTGGCAGCCAGCGAGAGGCGAGGCCTCGAAGACGAGAATCTGCGGGAGCGACTGCGTGAGAAGGAGGCCGTCATTCAGGTGGGTGGGGGGGCTGCTGATGAGGGGGGTGTCTCATGTTCAGGTAAACTACCCTTCCATGTAAGCTGAGGGACTTTTCTTCATCACAGCAACTGATGCTAAACCATGTGGAGCCAATGGTCGCGTCCAACCAAGGAGAGGTGGTAGAAGGTGAGTCTTCAGCCTTCACACTCTAGCCAAGGAGCTGATTCGGATTGGCCCTCAGTTTAACCACACATGCATGAACAGTCTTTGGTAGCCCAGCCATCTTAGGTGCTTCTGGGGATCTCAAGCTCTTCTACTGTGTTGGTTGCGCCAACAGAGTCATGTAACCATGAGTCCGAGGCCCGGAATGACCTACAAGCCCTACAAGAGGAACTTAATCTTGCCCTGAAGAAGGAGAAGGAGACCCAGGTAGATCCTGGATTCGTCATCGTCTTCAGGCTTTCTGACTTTGTTCAGAGAAGACAAACTTCTAATTTCTCTCTGCCCGTTTCTATTTTAATTCACATTCGGCTGCAGCTTGAGCTGTTGGCCCTGAGATCAGCCCTGGCTACAAGGATGGGTGAGAACCCCCCCAAGGAAGCTGACCTGGACACCCCCACCCAGAGCGTGCATCTCAGCAAGGTCGGCTCCTGAGGTCTAAGGCACTTTCCTCAGTAGAAGTGGTTATGACTGCCAAAGCGTATGATGCTTACGCATTTTTACACAGATTCTGTCAGAATACGACACACTTAACGAAGCTTTAAAGACCGAGAAAAAGATTTACCACGGTCTGATCCAGATTCAGCCTCGAAAAGCAAGGTAGGTGCTTGCTGAAGACCAGCTTAGCTGTTTTGGAGAGATACGAAACAGTAGTCTAACTAGGCAAATTTTGAAAAGTAATTCTAAACATTCATTTTAAACAGATCTATGTATTATAATCTACTGTTCATCCTGCTGTTTGTCCTCTTCAGCCCAGAGAAAACACAGGCATTAGATGTGGAACTGGAGGCAATTCAGAAGCTACGAGGCCAGCTGGAGGGGGTCCTCGTGAGGACCCGAGACACTGCCCTGGCTCTGGAAGAGGCAGCTAAGATGCAGCCTGATTTTGGAGGTGGGAAACAGTGGCACGTGGAGCTCTTGCAAGAACAGGCCTCCTAGGCTGCAGGGGGCACTGTTTCCAAATTACCATAGTGGAGAATGAATTGTTTACTCTAGTCCTAGTGCTCATACTAACTGAAGTAACAATGTGCAATTATATTGTAATTCCTTGTCATTTGTTTTTATTTTGTTTGCAAACTAACTGCATTGTGATTGTCAGTGAAATTGTTTTTCCACAATTTTGTCCTGTTGTCTTTATTATTTCAAATTTAGAGTTATATTATGCTTTACACAAGTGTAGTCATCGATCCCATAAAAGCTTTATGTAATACTATGGAGTAGTGGTGATATCCTATGAATGTTCCCCTTTTAGTGCCTCCTTGCCACTGTTTAAACAAGCAGACACAGCTAACTAAGCGGGCTTTGAATGAAACTGTAATTCCATGTTTACATTAATCCATAGTGACATCATGCGTTCCAGTTTAAGGTTAATGCCTCAAACCTCAGTGCTGTGGTTCCACAGCTACTTGTTCCTGTCTCAGTGTTCACGATAATGAACTTTTGTCCTTCAAAGCCCCCTCAGTGGGGGTCGCTTGCTTGTGTGGCTCCTGGTTTCTATGGCTGGACAGGGAGCATTGTTGCCATCTTGAGATCTTTACATGTTAATCTTCTCCCTCTTCCTTTTATAGACTTTTTTTCCCCTTATCCCTCTTGTCCTTTTCATGGTCCACATACTTTCTGACCGCTGTTTCTATTTGCCTTAAGGAGTTTAACGGTATCTTAGCATCAGGGTGCCTCAGTTTTTCTCAGACATCCCACCTCCGTAACTGCATTTCAGTTACTTTCATCACATGAAGAGATGACGTTAATAATGAAGCCACATCTGCAGGCTCGCGCATCTGCATTCTTTGGCATAGCCAGTGACCTGTGATGTTAACAGTGTATGGTTTTCTGCGCATGACGGTCTGCATGGTCCTCCAAACCGCATGGGTATGTCTCTGTGACTAACAGAGCTTTTATTTTGCCTGATGGTTATTAAATGGTGGTCATTTTATACGGCTTGTATTATTATGCGCAAGTTTACGTGAGAAGAACTGGATCAGCAGAGGATATTTTTCAGTGATTAAAACAGTCAAGAAATGGGTAAGACCATTTTTTTTTAATGATGAAAGAATGAAAAAAAGATGATGAAATATTTGAAATATATAGTAATATATTGCTTGAAAATGCAATCATTGGAAAAATACAAAGCCCAAATGAGTCCCAAGTTATTTCAAAGATTTGGATTTCCTATGAAAATACCTTTTCAATAAAATGTATAGATATAAACTGTTTCTAGAACCAAATATATATGACCACAACCATGGACACACTTTGCTGAAGAAACAGTATGTTTGAAGGAATAAATAGATCCAACTCTGAGTGAGTAATTGATCCATCGATTTTAATTTATGCCAGCCCATACCCATGATTTTATTACTATGACCATTGTATAATACAGTAATGGTAAAAATGGACAGCTTTGGGAAATCACAGATCTAATTTAATGTCTGGCATGACACACAGGTAATCAGCTTCCTGACTGTTTTTTTAGATCCCAGATATATCATGCAACCATCCTTTTGAAAATTAAACACAAAAAATATTTTATTTATTTTAAAGAACGTGGGGGAAAACAATTACTCAAATTCAACCTCTTGCACAAGTTACAACAATATGTCTTTGGTAAGTAAGTGCTTTGGGTCCAGAATCCTTTGCAGGGAAGTAACTTATGAGTCTTGAATGAGCAAAGGCTCATGGGAGTTTTACTTACACAAAAATGTTCTGAGGGCAGAATGAAAAAAAATGATTGGTTCAGAGAGATAACCAATCAGATTGTAGAGGAGGCGGGGCCAACCAAACAAACGTCCTGCTCCCACCAGCACTGTTGCCTGGACCACAGCAGATAAACAGTTAAACTGTACTGTGTAGTTTTAAAGCGATCCTCCCTCCCTCCCTGTACCGAGTAGATTCTAAATGTGAATACAGAGAGATCACTTACATATGCGCCACAGCGAGAGCTCCACGTTTCTTTCCTGAGCTTTGAATTACTACTACTAACAATATCACCAAACACCTCAAGCATTAGCATTTAACTTGAATCAAATTATATTAAAGTGAAACCATAAACTGTACTCTGCAGAACCCTCGTAATTAACCTGTAAGACTGACCCAGACCCTATATGATACCAGTACTTGCATTTAATTATTCCCATATTGCACAGATTTTTAGTCATTATACTGTCGTTAAATATTTATAGTGCTAAAAGTAGCCATACTTAGTATCACAGAAAAAAATAGAGCTCTCTCTTACTCCTCGGTATAATACTATGACTGTGCCCAGAAAACATCTCTCCCAGTGTGCAAAAATCTTCCCTTCAGTACAAAGAAGCCTTTGATGTCTTTTATGTCTGAGGGAAAAAAAGAATACTCTCTCAGTTTACTGGATCTGTACAACTTGTATGCTTAACATACTCCTGCAAAGAAATTGTGGTCTTTTTAGGATAATATCTTTATATGGCTGAGTTAAAATGAAAGAGAACTGTATTTATTGGCTGTGTTTGTCAGTTTTTAACAAACAGTCACAACCCATCGTGCTTTCACTTTGGGTTTGGTTAATAATAATCCAGGATCACCACTCCCTGACATTCGCCCTTACTCGGGACGCCTTGAGCGTTTATGTTTACGTAACTCCCGTAGCCCGCGTTCCGAGACCTTCCTCCATTTTAGGTGTCCTTGCTCCGCGCCTCTAAGCAGGAAACGGCACAGCGTGTCCGCTGAGGGCCAGCCTTCCGCTGTTTCCCGCGATGGGTTGGGCCCAGAGCGGCTGTAGCTCAGAGTGCTGCCCGTTGCCGAGAGTCACAAGATCTTTTGATCCTTTTATTCCCACCGATTTTACTTTTTGCCTGAGATAGGGCTCAGTGGACATCTATGGCGATCTTGTGTGTTAAATCGTAGGCCCTAAGCTACTTTGGATGAACTCTCTCTGTACTGACTAAAACAGCTCTGTGGTCATTTTTCTTTTTAGTTGTGCCCAAACTAAGGACCATGGTGTTTGGGATTATTTATTTTTGTTTCTTTGGCAGCCAAACAGAGCTCAGCTCTTTTCCAGACTTGAGTGAAAATCCTTTCAGCAAAGGGACGGTCATGTGCCCCTGCTAAAGGGAATATCTCCTTTATTTCCAGAGCTCAGCACAGAGGAAGCACAGGAGGAAGATGAGAGAAGTGAATTTACAGACAGCGTTGAGGATGTGGATGTATTGACTGCTCAGGCCCTGAACACCACACAGGTAATCACACACACACACACACACACACACACACACACACACACACACACACACACACACACACACACACACACACACA
>JAODLD010000049.1:6953977-6983647 GCA_026781065.1 Mormyrops boulengeri
CACACACACACACACACACACACACACACACACACACACACACACACACACACACACACACACACACACACACCATCTTTGATAGGGTTACATGAGGTCAGCATTATTATTACAGAGATTTGGTGGGTAACTGCTGGTTTTAGATCGCTTGTACAGTTGATAGGATTTGTTCCAACAGGTATTGTTTACTTCTACGAAGTTTGAAGAAAGTCATTGCTCCGCTATTTCTGTCCACAGTAAATCTTCAGCTTCTCGAATGTTGTTTGGTGTTTTTCCACAAGTATGCGAGTCACATAGACAGACAAAAATAATTTTGAAGACATAAATCCTGTCGTCATTTTACACCGTTGAGGTTTAATCTTTTTTCTTCTGTTGATTTTTTTTTTTTTACTGGGGGCTACATCTCAGGCTGCTTCTCTCCTGTGAACAGAATGCTGTCCTCACCCATGAACTGGGTGACCAGCGTGGAGGACTGATGAACAGCATGCTATCCCAAGATTCTACGATGGGAGGGCAGGGCCTGGCGGAGTTGAGGCATGAGATGGAGCAGCTGGTGGAGCAGAAGAGGACGGTGGAGAGGGAGCTGGGAGAGCTGAAGACTCAGTTGGAGAAGTGTGGCTTTACCTCCCTGTCACAGATGAGGTACAGTGTCACTGCCATCATAAAGTGTGCCACTTGCGTACAGTTTTCTGTATAATGCTAGTATACTTTGGGAAAACAGCTTACATTAGACTCCTAAGGGGTTTTTTCCTCATATATCCCTGAGATTCAGCAATAATTATTTTTGCTCTGTAGGGTACATTGTTTTTGCTCGAATCTCTCGTGCTATGCATACCACTCTGTTTAATCCAGGACAGTTAGGGGCTTTAAAATGACATCACATGTGTGGGGGTGTGACCGTGCCAACTTGCCACTTCCTTGATATTAAAAACATTTTTCCCCTGAATCTCAGGAAGATATCTACAACAGGAAGTATTGCTTTCCTGTCCACCATTGTTTTCCGCTGCTTGAGATGTCATCGCTTGGTAACAGGGTTTGAGATAAACATCTCAGGAAAGGTGCTTTATAAAAGTTTGGGAATTGAGTGGCGGTTTTGTCGCAGGGCTGCGCTGCTGGGTCTGCGGCAGGAGAATGAGGAGCTGAGGGTGCTGAAGGCGAAGAGGTGGGGCTCGGAGAAGTGTGCAACGGAGAGGTGGAGCAAGGAGGGACACGGGATCCGGGAAGAAGAGGACGGAGAGGAGGAGGAGGAGGGTGTGGCGGAGCAGACAAAGGGCGAGCCCACACAGGGCAAACGCTGTGCCCCCAGGGTGCAGCTACGCAGGGGGCGAGGAAAGAGGCAATGTACCCGGCCGCATTCCCTGGACCTGGGGGCCCTACTGTCCCAGGGCCCGGTGGAGAGCACAACCCAGGTGAGCACGGCCAGGGTCATACTCTGCTGTCTATTATCAAAGCTGTTAATGCTACTGTACAAGCACAGTCACCCCTCGTTTAGCGCCTACCTACCTAGCGACCAATCATAAATATGACAGTGATACTGAATATACTGAATATTGTTATAAAGATGTCTACTTCATAAAGGATAAAATAATTGATTATGGAAGGCTGAAGTTGTAAGCACAGCTGTGGTTACGCCTAGGCAGCCATGTTTTTCATCGACCATTTCGCTTAACGACTCGGTCGCTTGAACAGAACTTGGTCACTAAACCAGGAATGGTTGTATATAGGGTTGCCAACTTTCTCAACCCCAAATGAAGGACAATTTCTTGCAGGTGCGCGCAGAGCAGCTGACCAACAATAATGGAAATCGCAAGGTTTCATACTATAAATCTACACATTTCACAGTGTATAATTTTGTCACCGCTCACCACTAGTGGCCAGTGCACACACACACACCAACAACCGTGTCTCATAGCAACGTTTGCATGAGTTTTGCCATGCTTACAGTAGTCCATTATTGGCCAACGAGGCTGTGATTGGAATACGGGACTGGAGCTGCCCCTGAAGGGACAAATCAAAATCACCCAAATTTCGGGATGTCCCAGACAATTCGGGACAGTTGGCAACCCTAGTTGTATACTACCAGGCTTTGCTGTCAACTGTATTTACAGCTCTGGAAAAAATTAAGGGACCACTACATATTTTTTTAAGAATCTGCATTATAAAATCCTGGTTCAGTCGTGGTTCTGCTGGCAGAAGGCTACACTGCGCGGCAGGCTGCTTCCAGGCTTAAAGTGTCTAAGACAGCAGTACAGAAGAACAAGGTGAAGGAGGAGACAGGTAGAGAGCAGAAGTGACTTTCTAATGCCAGAAATTACTTATCCGGCAGTGCCTCATAAATTGGACGATGACCTCAAATCACCTTCAAAAAGAATGGGAAACATTAAGTGGTGTGAAGTGCAGTGCTAGGACAGTTCATAACACACTTCTGAAAGCAGGACTGAAGACCCATATAGCAAGGAAGATGCCCTTCATTAATGAGAAGCCGAGAAGAGCCAGGCTGGAGTTTGCGAAAAAATGTATATTTTACACAGGTGCATACCCATAAAGTGAGAAATTAGTGAAACAGAAAATTTTGCTGTGGTCTCTTAATTTTTACCAGAGCTGTATGTGTGTATGTCTCAGGATAAGAGGATGGAGTGTGTGAAAACAAGCAGTCCAATGTACTTGTATTTGTTCAAATGGCATATAAAGCATTATTTCATTTAATACCAACAGCTTTTTTTTATCTTATAGCCTGATCTTGTGAACTGTAGATTATATTTCATGACATACCAGAAAATGTATGTCTCATTCTGTGTCTGTTGAGTTTAATGGCTTTGTGGAAGGAGAGATCTTTGTTTGACATGGGTTAATGGAGAGAGGATCTGAAGCTTTCTCCCATTTGTGTTTGCCACTCTTCAGGGGGCGGAGCCCAGCGTGGCTGAGGGCGGGTTCTGGCAGCACGTGGAGGCGGGGCTTCGGGAGCAGGTACAGCAGCTGCGTACGGACCTGACACTAAGCCGGCAGGAGGGTCACGAACTGCATGAGAGACTCATGGTGTCGGAGGCTACGGTGCTGGCGCAGTCGGAGCAGCTGAAGGAATATAGGGAGCTGCTGTGTGAGTGAGCGTGCACATGCTCGTGCACACGCTCGTGCACACGCTGGTCAAACGGGTCCGTATTCCTGTCTTTGCACTAATTTTGATCCTCTCTTCCTTCAGCTGAAACCTCAGTAGAGCAGCACAACAAGCAGGTCCAGGTAGACCTGCAGGACCTGGGCTATGAGACGTCCTGCCGTAGTGAGAATGAGGCCGAGAGAGAGGACATGAGCAGCCCGGGTAAGACAGGTCGCAGTATACTCAATGACCTCTAGGGGCAGTGTTTCACATTGTATTTGCATTCAAAGAATTTTATTTTATTGTTACAAAATTTTTAAATAATGTTCTGCTGATTTCTCATAGGTCTTCCTCCTCAATGTGTGCCACCCATACCATCTACCAGATAGTGCTGCTGGCTAGTTTTTTCAGTCTAGGCTAAATGGACTTCAGTTTCAAGGCCAATGTTATATGCTTGATTCCACCACTGGCCATCAGGTGTCACTGTAGTGCAATGATAGGGATGTAAACAGCCACCAATAACATGAGCAAGATAGTTAGGGAAATAAGAACTACACAAAACATTGCAGAACCTAATATCAGAGAAGCTATTCAAAGTCATATTACCAAGAGAGTCATGGAGGAAGTTTTTATCCAAATTAGCACAGAACATCCAGAAATGCCAGATATTACTCATGTTGTATGAAAACTGATTAATGGCCCGTGATTCTAACCCTGTAGGTCATGTATTTGCTCTCTCTTCAGAGTTTGACGACCTGGAGATGTGTCCTGATCCACCGCGGCAGGACCACGGGGCACAGTGGTGGGCAGGGGATTGTGGGAAGTGTGAGGAAGCAGAGGAGCTGCGGACCCAGCTGTCACGTGCGCACCGTACCATCCGCGGCCTGCAGGCGCGCGTGCGTTTACTCTCCACCACCAGTGACTATGCCTCCAGCCTGGAGCGGCCGCCGCGCAAGGTAGACTGGGCTTTCCAGGCCTCCCCTACCCTTGGCGGTCCGGAAGAGGATGAGGGCTGGCAGTCAGACGGACCGACGTCCTCCAAGCGAAGGCCGGGAAGAGAGCTGGAGGAGTTGGGGACTCGCGTAGCTTTGCTGGAGTCACAGCTGAAGAACAAAAGCATCATGGAGGATGACAAGTCTGCCACCTGGCCGGGGTGAGTCTCATATTCAATTTAATTTAGTCTGACGTTCTTTAGGTTCAACACCCTCCAAAACGATTTAATAATAAGGTCCAACATTCCCTTCACATCTGTACTGCAAAAGCTTGCTTTGCTAACGCAGCCTGTGCTGCCCCCTGTAGGAAGTACGGTACCCTGATCCAAGCTCAGGCTCGCGAGCTCTCCCATCTACGGCAGCGGATGCGCGAGGGCTGTGGCATCTGCCACGCCCTGGCCCTGCACCTGGATGACACCACCAAGGCCTTCGAGGAGCTGCTGCGAGCCAACGACGTCGACTACTACATGGGTCAGAGCTTCCGCGAGCAGCTGGCGGAGAGCCAGGCGCTGGCCAGCCGCGTCAGGGCCAAGATCAGCAGCCGTGAGTCACTATGGCAACCCACTGCCCTCCCTCAATAACACAGATGTATAAGCTTCAAATCAAAGACCTCAAAAGGACGACGTTGTTGTTATTATGATTATTATTATCATCATTATAATAATTATTATCATTATTCGTATTAGTAGTACTAGTAGTAGTAATGTGGATGAGAAATTGACCAGATAGGATGGGAGGGAGGTATTATGGGATTGCTGCCATGTTTTGGGCCTTAGGAATGAAGAAAATTTGTTTGTACAAGCTGTTTTGCTGGTAGTACTGGATGTTTGGTTTTATCTTCCAACTCGTAATATGGGTTGGGGTCACAGTTGTCTGGGTCACAGATGGGGCTCGCAGAAATTTGCAGGTATGTCTCGAACCCATTGAGATGAAAATACTGTGCTGAAGTTAAGAGAGGCATGAGAGGTTGGTTGGTGCTGAAAAGGAGAGGCTTGTGAAAGGAGGAAGTCGTGTTTTGGTCACGTACTGCACTAACCGATCCCGTTAAGAATGTCCTTTTACGGGAACTTAGAAAAGTATAAAATCTCACTGTTTTCTTTGTTCGGGGGTTCACCCCATTGGGACGGGAACATTCCGTTTCTCTCCTGTATGCTTTTGAGCTGCTTTGCTTATTAAAAGAAACTTTATCTTACAGAATCTCACAGTGATTATTTGCCGACTGGTAGAAAAGAAACCAGAAGGACAAATTAGGATGTGTTGATCAATACATTTTTCTTCTTCTTCAGTAGTAGTAGTGCCAGTGGTTGTGATAGTAGTATTTGTGCTATTAGTATTATATTTATTTTCTGATTTTAGAAGACGAGGGTATTAATTTTAGGAGTGACAATTTAAGCTTTCTATTTCTATTAGAAATAGCAATACAGATAGTTAATTAAGGTTTGTTTATTAGAGTATTGTATGTAATTTGTGGAGGACAAGGCGGGAAATGGCACACTATCAAAGCGGTAGAAAAGCAAATGAAAACCTTTTGTTATCTTTCTTCCTGCTATACTGCCTTCCTCTGCCTACAGGGGACGACCTGGATCTCCAAGTGGACAAGATGGGGCCCGAGCTGCTGTCTCTCAGGCGAGTTTTATAGCACACTCTCATGGAGCTCGTTAGCATTTAGCTTTAGTTAGTACTGTCTGCTAGGAGTCTGACTAAAGCTAGCATTTTAGCATGTCCTTTCTTGTTGGCTCAGACGCTGGGCACGCCGACCTGGTAGCTGATTAGCCGTTTTTCTTCCTTTGTCACGGACTGGTGTAGACGTGACATTAGTAGGTGGGCTATCCCTAACCTATTGATGTCCACGAATGCTTGAATCCCGTTTGAGATGCTTCCACCTAGTATGGGCACAGGCTTGCGCTTAATGACAGCTGATTTTCTTCATTCAGCTCTGTTTAGTCACAAATGAACCATGCCCCTTTTCAAATGTCCTCCAAAACATCCCCAGGGACTAGAATAGGCAATAATAGATGAAGATCAAAATGTATTTTATCTATTTTGGTTACCAGAACTTGAATGAAGCTTTACTTGGCAACATTGCGTTTAGTTTGCATAGATTCAGTTGAAAATACATATTAGTGTAAAGATGACGGGGATAATTATGGATGTAGAAGGTTTCTTTGCCAGCATTTACAGTTTCAATATGCATATTATAGTATTATATAGTGAATCTGTTTGGCATGGATTAGCATACGTAGCGTAGTAACTTTCGTCGGGACAGGGATTCTTTAAACTGGGGCGATAGCTGAACGTTGAGCTGTCTGCCGGTTATGGCTTGTGCTTCTCTGTGTCTCCCTGTGTCACACAGAGCAGAAGCATGTTTACATGTGACATGACAGCTCAGTGGGCACCTGCTATTGCATTTCTGCCATTTATCACTGACAGTCTGGTGTTGCATTACCATCTGGTGTCTTATAGCTCTGAGAAGAAAATTTGGACAAGTATCACTTCATGACAGTGGACTGAAGGACTAATGATCAACTGTGGTCATCACTATTTGGAAATGTCATAAACCCAGCTTGCTTGATGCAGTGTTTTTCTTTGCGAACTTTACCCTTTCGCCAGTGCTGGGGAAGTTTACAAAAGGTGGAAAGTTCAGGTGCAGAAAGTACAAATCCAGACCAAGGTTTTGTTTCAACCAACCCAGGTGAGTACAAAGAGTTACAATCACAGAGTACTTAGCTGGTTGGCTGAAACAAAACCTTGGTCTGGATTTGTACTCTCTGGACTTGAACTTTCCACCTCTGTCTGTAATGGTTGTACCTGCGCTGTGACTCCTGAGCTATGAAGAGCAAGATGGGGTAGGCGAGGAGATGAATCCCTATGTACCTGTGCTTGCACTTGTGCAATGGTCAATAAAGCATTATTATTATTATTGTTATTATTGATACATTACTTTTGTGATTGACTTCCCCAACACTGCCTTTCACCAACATGACCCTGTGGGTCGGCCTTGTGTCCAGTATTTACCATGTTTCTCGGTAAATGTGCAGGTTGAGGAAGGAGCTCCAGCAGAAGGATGACATCATAGAGTCTCTTCACTCCAAGCTGCGGTGCACCGACACGCCCTCCAGCTGCCACGCCCCCTCCGAGACCAGTGACCAATCGGATGGGACCTCCTTCGCTTCGAGCGAACGTGGCTCCACGAATGAGGACCTGGAGCTTGGCTCGGACGTGGATGTGGCCAGTGAGTGTGGCCAGGAGGAGCGGGTCCAGCAGTCGCGACCTGGAACATCCAGCACAGGTAGCGAAGTGCCTTCTTGTTGCTGAGTAGCAGTGCAAGTTCATATGAAAAAAGCGGTAGAAAGTTGGGATCGTGTAGTTAGAAGTAAGACCTTAACCCTTTATTTGATGTATGAGAATGCCTACACCTGGATCACTGTACCCCAGTTCTGTAAGGGGCATTTCTTGATAGTTCTCATCACTTACATCAATTCTTGAATAAAATTTTGAATAACAATTGGTGACATTACATTTTGATTATTATTGATTATTATTTGATTATTACGTATATATTTAGCAGACAGTTTTATCCAATGTGACTTACTTTTTTTGAGAAAACTGGGTCAGTCAGTCCCCGAAGTAATTACGGTTAAGGGCCCAACGATGACATCACTCTGCTGACCACTGGGGGTGAACCGGCATTGCATTTTTTCATGGTTTATAAGAACCAATTAGATACGTAAATGGTAGGCTGTCATGATCTGTTTAGACAAGGTGCTCTGTTATATCAAACATCAAACGAAGTTTTAGCATCAAAACTAGTGGAAGCGGCTATTTCAACTCCATGCCAGTTTTATCGTTCATTGTCTGCATTTCAGAGACCACCCCTTGTGGTGGCAGCATGACATGGCACTCATGCATCCAGTCATCCGCTTCTCCATCTCATGAGGCTCAGTCCTCCAACAGCTGTACCAGCATGCCATGCTCACAGTACATGCCTGTGGAGAATCAGCATGAAGGTAGGCTATGATTTCAGTCACCGATAGCCATATTCCTCGTTTTTTGACCAGTGTTGCTTATAAGGATATATCCAATCCTTTAGGATATACATTGTATGTCTAAGGTTTACTTCAATCTAGATCTGAGATCTTATCTTGGTCTTGGAGAACTTTAGTCTGTAGAACCCTTGCCCAGCCCATTCCTTTCTCTGTTCCCTGTCTCCAGGCCGATATTGTGGCCCTATTTCCAGTTCCCTCCCCATTCCCCAGTCTCAGTACTACCCAAACCCCCGAGGTCAGAGTGGAAACACGCCCTTTGACCCTCACTCACCCCTTCAGGGCGTGGGCCTGTTCTCATTGGCCGATGCCCACCAGGAGCTACAGATGCTGCAGAAGCAGCTGGGAGAAAGTGAGCTTCTGTGATGCCCACCTCTCCCCGCACCCCCACCCCCACCCCACACACACTTGGCATGGCAAACTGCTGCCACCTCTCTGCCAAATGGGTTATTGCATCTTATGTTATTAGCCATTGATCGACTCTTGGATTCACATCATCTCATCACTTTGCCCTTTGCTCAGTGTTGCTGCTTCTGTCAACATAAACATTGAAGCACTAACCTGTCATGTGATCAGAAGATACGCATTAACCCCCCAGTCTAATACTGGGCAGTTTAATCAGTCTCGCCTTCCTCAAGACTCACTGACTGAATTTGAACAAATTTGCCCCACTACTAAAGGTGACAAAGTCACTGCATGTTGTTATCTGATTTAAACCATGGAAATAATTACTGGTATTACTGATATTTACATATTTGGCAAATGCTTTTGCCCCGATAAGTGACGCATGTCAAAATTTGATTCCATTTTATGTAATGTTCTTGCACTGAATGATGATACAAGAGCTGAGTTTTGAGTAGACAAAGGAATCCGAGTTTAGTGAATTTTCTGTGCTTGATACGTAATTTTCTGGTTATTTAATTGCGATCTGGGTTAATTTTTCCTTTTCCATTCACAGGCTTTTCACTGTCCCACCCAAATCCATTACCTGGCTTCCCTCCAGTCCCCCAGTCCCACCTGGAACCCACCAGCTACATGCCCATGTCCCACAATGCCTTTCACCCGGCAACATTTGAGGTCCCCAATGGGACTCCCACGTCGAATGCATTCACTAACTTGCCAGAGAGCAGTGCCTCATGGGATACCGGTCACGAGCAGGGGGGTGGATGTGTAAGTGCCTCTCCAGACCCGTCAGACCTCCTGAGGGAAGTCCGGGGTCTGAGGCAGCAGCTTGAGGACTCCATCCGCGCCAACGAGCGACTTCGCCATCAGTTGGAGGAAAGGTTGGCGACGGCTTCTCGAGATGCCGGTAAGAGGGTGGTCTGGCTACCTCGGGTCAATTGACTGTTGACTGTAATCCCTTCCATCCATCATCGTATGACTTGTTCTCCTACAGTAGCACCAACGAACATCTACATCCAAGGACTGGAGTCCCTCACCCCATTGGCCAATGAGATCAGAGCCCTGAAAGAGGAGAACCTTGCTCTTCAGGCCCGGCTGCAGGCAAGCAGAGGTACGAGCTGGGAAAATGAAGCTCTGGTTGATAGTAAAATGATAAGGCAGCGATGTCCATCAAAATCACGGTCAGGTGATCCAGCCCCTGGTAATGGGGAGTTTGCGCCAGGCCATCAGCCAAGCACCGGGTGCATTATGCTGTATTTAGTGATGACCAAATGAAGCTTCATGAACCATCTGCTATATTTTCTAACGCCACTAGATGGTGCTCTCTATTCAAAGACGGGCTCAGTTCGTCCCCCAAAGCAAACGATGAGCACCATCTAGTGGGGTTAAAAAATACAGATGGTTCATATACCTTACATCTGCCTGGCCACCATGTCAAGCAGACACCTGCCAGGAAGCAGAGAAGCTGCGGGCCATGCTGAAGGAAGCGGAACTGGAGGCGGAGCAGTGGAAGGAAGAGCTCCAGCGGCTGCAGGCGCACAGCTGCGATCAGGCGCTGGAGATGCAGCGCCTGCAGCTGGAGCAGGAAGTCAGCCAGGAACGCATTAAAAGGTGACTTTTACATGCATTTTCCTTGCATATGGTCTCATAAGTGAGATGTATAGAAGTGATTGCATCTCATCGCATTACAAGCAATGTAACTGGTTTCAGGGCTTTGCAGGAGTGTACATGTTGTTGCAGGCATCGCATTTGACCGCATGTACTGTGCCTGTTCCTTAATGTCTCTAGGCTGCAGCATGAGGACTATCTGCTCCAGCAGCAGCTGACCGAGACCCAGCAGCTTGTAGACTCGCTGCGGTGTGAGCTGGCGTTCTACGACCGGATGTGCCGGAGCACCACGTGGCCCCCTTCAGGTCAGCAGTCAACAAAAAGGACAATAACAAAAATATCATGGATAATAAAAATGAGTTTGAAATACGAATTGTAATGAAAATGACAAAAGACTGTGACCCTGCATTGGATAAGCTTAAGGAAAATGGATAGATCCATTCATCCATCCATCCATCCATCCATCCAGTCATATTCCAACTGCTCTGGCAGGGTCACAGGGGATCTGAATCCTGAAAATGGATCTATTAATTAGTAAAGTTGTAAAAGAGAGCTTATTTATTGGAAGGAATGATGGAAAATAAATAAATGTAAGTAAGTAAAATTTATTTATGAAACACTTTTCACAGACACAAGTCACAAAGTGCTGTACAAAAAATGTAACACTAAAACTAAGCATAGCAAGAGCAATATGAAAAACATGAGTAATAGAAACACTTAAATATATTAGAGAATAAAGAAAATATAGAACTGGGCAACCTCTGAAAGGTCTGATCACAGCAAGCTGAGTGTCACATGACAGTGAAGTCTGATACCGTTTGCCCTTCCAGCCTATAGAGGCCGCGCCTGTCCAGCTGGGGCGCCTGCAGCCACAGATCTTGCAGACCTGCTGAATGAAATGTGCAGGCTGCGTACGCAGCTGGAGAGCAGCTACAAGGAAAACAGCAAGCTGCGTGCGCAGCTTTTGCAGCAGCCTGGCAGTCCGGGGGGCCACGGAGAATCCCGCCACGGAGGCTATGGGAAGCATTTCTGTCACGGTAAGAGAAACCCTCAATCTCCCCACCGGCAGCCCCTGTGGACTCGTTAACATGCCTGTTAATTCTCAGGCAGCATTTTATTAAATAAATAAACTAAGGAAATGTACAAGATTCAAGAGGTTTATTCGTCACGTACGTAGTTGTGCACATACAACATTTAGTGAAATGTGACTCTGGTCACTCTGAGCAGCTGTGCATAGAGAATAACAATATATACAATATATATATACACAATATACACACAGTACAATTTTAACCCTTAGTCCAAAGACAGTTATTTGACTGAATGTTTCCCTAGAAGTTTTATCGTAAAATCTTTTTATTCAATATTTATTTACACGGTTGTTGGCCTAAACTGTGGTTTGTTGATAGGTTCTAATGTTGATGATTTAAGCACCCTGGGACATACTTGTTGGGGAAAGGCACTATTTAAAAATAATTTTTTAAATAGCTTAAATTCTTCATTTATATTCACAATTGTAAAATAGTGCACCTTAAACAGTATGACAGCTGGCTATACATCTAGATCTCAAAGTATCACACTACCTGCCTTTTATTGACTCTATTGAGTCTGTCTTTCTTCCTGCCCCAACAGACCTCGCACTGTCACCCCCTGTCAGAGACACTGGGCCCTGTGACGCTGCCCCCCCGCCTGCCCCCGCCTACACAGAAGCAGAGTCGTCTGAACTTTCCGCCTATGGTATGCTGATAACCCCTCGATTTAACCTGCCTGTTCCTCATGGATTTATCAGCTACCATAGAGAACTAGTGGTAATTCCGTTTTCTAAAGTAGAATTTCAGTATTTTATATAGTCAAAAAAAGCAATATGAAACGAATTAATATGATGTAGTAGTGCCATGTGCATATGAGAGTCCTGTGTAGCCGTAGTGTTTGTCGTGGAACATGTGGGTCTTAAAGAAGGATCGTTAAAGGATCGTTGTTCCCAATCAGACCTAGAGCCACAATCCCTCCTGGAAGGAGACGCATCAGACGGCTCCTGTGCCAGCAAGAGCGGCCACCATGCCGTGGGCCATGTTGGCGACTTCAGTGCCCTGCGGCAGCAGATCCTGGAGGGGAAGGTCCTGGTGCAGGACATAGAGGCCATTTTGCAGCGTTCCCTCAAGTGTACCCTGCCAGGACCCACAGGGACCCAGGTGAGTGCCGCTTCGACCTCCTGACCCCCAGGCTGACCGGCAGGCCATTCTCTCTCTACCCTCTGGTCTCACCCCAGCCTATTCACACAGGCTCTGGACCACAGCCACTTGAGAGGCCTCCTGGGCAACACCAGAACCTTGCGACAGATCTTGGAAGAGTCCAGCTCTCTGCTTAGAATGTTCTGGAGAGCAGCACTGCCCAGCAGCGAGGACTCTGCCCAGCGGGCCAAAAAGGTCAGTACCCCCGGCCAGATGGTCCAGTCCCTCCTGTACAGAGGAGATCCATGTAGTTGGTTCCAATTGTGCTTGTACTAAAAAAACATGACTCAGACTGCAGCACCTTTTGCTTATTGAGAATGAGTGCAAGCCCACCGTTAGGAGTCCTCTGTCGGGTGGGTTTCATCCCGGCATTTGTCTTACTGTGCGTCCACCGGCACCAGGAGCAGTCCATGAGGAACGAGATTCAGCAGCTCCGCCAGAGAATTCGTGACCAGGAGGAGGCGCTGCAGGGCACCGCGGAGAGGCTGCAGAGCAGCAACCGTAGCAAGGAGAGCATGGAGCACTTCATTGTGAGCCAGTGTAAGTCCAACCCCGTGTCCCTCAGGATGGCTGAATGCCTGTGAGGGGCTTTCCAGCATAACTCAGTCATCTTAGGCTAAGTATGGAAGCCCCTCCCTGCCCGACCCCCTTGGCCTATTAAATTCACATTTCCCCCTAGTAAAATAGCAGGAGATATTCATAGTGGGGTGTGCTCTGACGCCTTCCAAGAAGAACTCCCTGACCTGGTCCCTGAGCTCTTCCCTTACCTGGTCCCTAAGCTTTTCCCTTACCTGGTCCCTGAGCTCTTCCCTGACCTGGTCCTTAAGCTTTTCCCTTATCTGGTCCCTGAGCTCTTCCCTGACCTGGTCCCTAAGCTTTTCCCTTACCTGGCCCCTGAGCTCTTCCCTTACCTGTCCCCTGAGCTCTTCCCTGACCTGGTCCCTGTGATGTGCTCTTGGTTAGTACTAGAGGGCTGCACGGGAATGGGGAACGCAGAAATACCACGGATATATGCAGTAATCCACTGGAATGAGGATTAAAATAAAATTATTCCCGCAGTAGCAGTGGGAAGGGAGATGATCTTTACGGTATTCACGTGAGGATGGTAATAAAATGTATGGTAACACCATGGTAATGGTAATGAAATTGTTCGCCTGTGCATATTCTTACATCTGCTATAAAGTCACAGACATGTTTAATTTTACACTGCAGTGCTGACGTGATGGTGCATGCAGGGAGGGGGTGGGGGTAATTTTCATGCATGCTGGGGTGGGATTAGGGATGGTTTGGATGTTGGCGTGGACGAATGGGGATGGGGATAGATATCATCCCGTGTAACTCTCTAGTAGATTCGTATCCTTCAGGTGCAAATTCCATCAGCCTGGTTGGAGTCTGGTATCATGTGTAACATTACTTGTCAGATTAGCTTCCCAGCTCTCCTAATCACGGAATCTGCCATGTCTCAAACTGACATGGCGTGCGTATGTGTGTGTGAAAGAGAGAGAGAGAGACTGGGTACAGATGGCACTGTGTTGTCACCCATAATAATGTCTAACTTCTTCCTGTACTCCACTACAGTATCGAGGACACGCAGTGTCTTGAAAAAGGCCCGGACGAACCTGGAGGTAAACTTCAAAAATCAGTATATTCGAACATATTTTAGACGTAGAGCTTATAGATCCCTTTGGAGGGGAAATTTGAAGGATACTGTACGATCAGTGTATAACGAAATACATTCTTTGTAAGCTTTATTGAAGGAGCAGTTTTTGGCTGAAAAAGGTTTTTCTAGACGGTCTGTAACAGAGGTGTCAAACTCACTCTATGGGGAGCTCTGCATATTCTGGTTTTTTGATTTGTGTCTCCAAAATCAGCAAAATACCACAAACGACTTGTTAATTTGAGATGAGTGGTTGGAGCTGAAAGCGGCACACGACTGGCCCTCCATGGACTGAGTCGAGACCATTGCCTGTTGTTCACCTCTGCTCTTTCTGCACCCTCTGACCTTTGACCCCTTTCCTGGTCTTTTTTCTCTTCCCCTCTGTTTTCCCATTGAAAATATCCAGAAGAACGAGCACAAGCTTTCCACCCTAAGTTCCTCCTCTTCCTCTCCCGACCCCGGTAAAGGTACGGCATGCAGGCTTCTCCTGCGCCGTAGCTAGACGTGTCACTTCCTGCCACTTGTTGCTGCTTCCCATGACAGGGATAACTGCTCACGTCTATAAGTGGCTGCCTCTTTGGTGGTACACGGTTACTTTTAACTGGCTGCACTGTGAAGTTGGATGCTGAGTTCACAAGATCTTCAGGAAATAGGATTTGCTGTAAAGGCCTGTCACACTGGGACGCCTGAGTTTGTGTTGCTTACGTGTTCATGACAGACTCCGATAAGCTGTAGGTGTGTGTGGAGGCCTGCTGTTCCTCAGGAAGCATGGGCATGCTAACCAAGCATGATGAAGCAGCCGGGGGCCTATGTCACAAAGCCAGATAACATGTCAGATTTAAGGTGGTCTGGGCTAAATGTACGTGAACGAAGATAAATTCCATTTAAACTGCGGTAACTTAAATCCAATTATTATTATTATTAATAATAATATTATTGTCACTAGTATTATTATTGTCATTTGATAATGTTATTTGGTAATATGTAGGATATTGAGATCTTTTTTTCCCAAAAATAAAACTATGAATCAGGTAGGTAGAGGTGGGTAGGTGCTGTTATCAACATGAGTTCTGTTAAAAACTGTTTCCTTGCACTATTGGCTGCTTGTTGTTGCTGCTGTTTGTGCCTAAACTTCTCCACAGGGATTAATAAAGTTTGTCTGTCTGTCTTCTGATGCAGTCTCCCCATTCTCTGTCTTAGCTGAAGGTCCAAGAATCCCCTGGGAAGCCCACCGCTCAGACTGTGGATCTGTAACATATCGCCCCCTGCAGGCAGTCAGTCAGCAGGTGGTCAGGAAGCGCACTGGGCAGTGTTTTCTTCCAGTGGCTGCTCGCTGATGAGTTCCCAAGCAAGGCTTTTTATGATCAGAGAAAGACCCTTTGTCTTTTGTAATCGCAGTTGGCCAAATTAATTTATGAACATTGCTTGGCAAAACGATTTTGCTTTTGTTTTTGAGATATTAGAGGAAGCATCACAGAGACTTTTGCTGTTTGAAAAGTGTGTATTTTTGCACACAGACATGTTGTCCTCTATGCCTGCCAGCTCGCAGATTATTTCATGTATTTGCATGCTGTTATATGGTTTGTATGAAATATGGATATTTTAAGTCAACAAGTTTCCCCCACCATAGAAAGGTGTTTTTTTAATGTCACATAATAGCTGAAGATATTGAATATACAGGATTTTTTTCCTGAAAGCACCAAAACTCCTTTACACTCAAGTATTGATATCATTTTTATTAACATTTATAAATGGGTTTTGCCACCATTTAAAAATAAATGGCGTGGAGAAGAGCCCAACGAATTAATCTGTAGAGTACAATATTCAAGATTAGCATGTGCAATATGCTGTTTGTCAACTGGTATTACACCGGCTATGCCTGACACTGGAACTAAGTGTTATTTTAAGACCGTCAGTGCAATATAAGTGAAACACAGCTCACTCTATAATCTATGTTCATTGGAATATAGTTTTTATGAGGGGGCAGTGGTACTGTGGAAAGGAAAAGCTGTTTGTGTAACGAAAGTGTCAATGTTTATCTTTATTTTGTTGTTTACGCCAAGTTTCTCATTCTTGTTACCCATCAGCATGTGAAGTACAGGCTATCACCATTAGCCAATGGCTTCACGCCACCGCCGACATCCTGGTGGAGCAATGTCTTTGATGATATTTTGACTGAAAGTCTGGACGGGGAGGCGGTAACCATTAGTCGTTTGGTCCATTTATCGGGATTGACTAGTATTATTTAGTTTGCACTTGTCTTTATAAATGGACCAAACATTTTATTTAAATTAATGTATATAATTTACACATTTCACAAATAAGAGTATCTGGAATAATTTTACCCTGCAATGCCAAGCCCCAATATGGTATTTTTGCTAGAAAAGTCTTTGTCCCCCTCTCACACAAAAAAAGAAATTTGAATCAAAATTTTGGATCTGAAGTAGAGATTTGTCACTAAGTGTGATTTTTAAAAACATTGCAAACATTGGCAGGGTGCTGATGAAACGTGTTAAAGGTTACACGCAAACGTGTGTCGTGAGCTGCTTCTCTCCAAGCTGTATATTGCTGTATATTTTGCATTTTTCTGCTGTAAACAATCAGCTTTCTGTATATATATTTTGGTTTATGCTGGTTAGTATGTATACCGTTTGCCGTAGATGCAAATGAAATATCCTGGGTAGCTGTGCAATAGATTTTGTTTTATTTTTCCCTTCTGATGTGACACATCATGAATTGCGAAAATTGTATTCACTTTTGAGTGCCATATTGTTTTCCACCTGATTTTGTTCTCGTCTTCTGTACAGTCAAATATCTGGCCTCTCTCTTAATTGATGGGTGGCATTAAGTTTGTACCCTGACGTATTGCTGCTGTTCCAGTGCTTTGAATGTCAGCTGAATGGTCCTAGTTGTGAAGCTCTTTTCAGTGGTGTCTTGACGCCCCCTGCTGGTGTAGATGGAGTCTGACAGCACGGCCAGCTTTTCTCTTCCCTCTTTCCCATTACATCTGACAATCTTCAGACATTCTGGATTTTTAATACGGAGATATCAACAAATCCTACACTGATTTAAAAGTTCACGTACAGATAGGTTAGGAAAAGTCGGCCATCTGCTGTTCGAGCATTTCCGCCAACCCGGTCCTCGCGGACGGTACATGTTTTTGCTCCCTCCCAGATGATCCACATTTTTGCTTCCTCCCAGCTCCCGGTAGGAAAAACATGGATTGTCTGCAGGTCCGCGAGGACTGGATTGGGAAATGCTAGGTTGGCGGAATCAGCGGTGTGGGTCTTGGTAATGTCCTACCTCTCAGTGTTGTATGAATTGTACATAGCAAGTGCCGAGTGGTTCGCCCTCTAAGGCTCCTTGCGATATTCTGTGTGTAAGCACATGTTTTGTGAGTGTGCCACCTCAGATCCCATGAGCTCTGACTGTGAATCGATGTGTTATGTAGGTCAGTGTTTCCCAATCCGGTCTTCAAGGACCCACAGACTGTCCACGTTTTTGCTCCCTACTGGGAGCTGGGAGGGAGCAAAAACGTGGACTGTCTGTTGGCCGCCGAGGACCAGGTTGGGAAACACTGGTGTAGGTGGGGAAAAAAAGATGTTTGAAAGCTTTGGCTTAGTAGGAATTAAACACTACTGCGTACTGACTTGGGTGTTGCCTGAATTAATGTGGTTCAATGACAAACCAGACATGGGGGAGGAATTTAGTCATTCCTATGGAAAACCATGCATAAACCGAGGGTGCAAGCGAGGTCAAGCGAGGGTGTAGAATAATAAAAAAGAACACTGATCCTATGGAGAAATGTTCTTAGCTCCAGCTGCACCCTTCATCAACAGAAGTGAAAGCTGTAGTCATGTAATCTTTATTAGCAATTATGTCTTATTTGTGTTTCATCAGTCATATACACAGTTCTGTACAAAAACACTATCTGTGGACAAGTTGCTACCGTGTTTGTATACACAAAATACTGCATAATGTGTTATCAACTGGTATTGCTAACAATGGACCTAGCTCTAACTGGGGCCTGTTTCAGAAAGGAGGTCTTGCTTAGTCAGATATCTTGTAGTATTTAAGTCTGGGCTAAATGTAAATGAGCGAAGATAAAGGTATTTTAAACCGAGGTACCTTATATCCGGCAAGTTGTCCAGATAAGCAAGAGATCCTGCTCTTTGAAACAGGTCCCCGGTATTGCTAATTGCTAAATGGCTCTGACTTGGTATACTAGAATGCAGTTAACTCCGGTGTGATGTCATTCCCAGCTCTGGCTTCTGAGGTGAATGGAATGCAGGGCCCAGAGACATGGGGCTATTCTGCTGAGGGTGGGCTCAAACCAGTGTTTTATAAAATAGAGTTTTCCCGTATGGGGACCAGGAAACTGGTCCCCATAAGGTAAAAAGTGGGTATTCATCACATTGTGGGGACATTTGGTCCCCACAAGGTAAGGTATACCTGGACCACACACACACAGCCCACTGAGCCACATTCCAGCCCCAGAACTAGACCCTCTGAAGTCAGAGTTCTCCAAGAAGATGCGACATGGTGTAACACCGTGGGGAAAAATAGCATTCAGTCTCTCCATTCTTTAGCAGCCATAACCTTAAACAGGTCTAGCATCTGGTCTAGTCTTTGCTGCCTGTTCCACTTCACTGCAGAGGGCATGATGTTCCTACCAGAATGTATGTCTATTTTCAGAAAACAGAGAGACAGTATCCCCAGTGTCTGAGTGGTGAGTACAAGTCCCTTTGCTATAACGTTTAGTCTTGTTGCAAAAGCACAGTCTAGCACCTACCAAGCATGATTGAGATGGCTGTGTGTGTTAAACTGGAAGTGCTTCTCTGTGGGGAAATCAGTGCCATGTCAAAAGTTCTTAGAGGAGCAAGAGTCATCTTGACAGTAAGATTCAGATTTGCCACAGAAAACAAGGATAATTGCCTGGACTCGGTGTAGGTCTCAGAGGGGCACTGGCTGTGAAAGTCCTAAATTTAAACAAAGCTGACTATTTATAATGTCTTTTATGGCCCAACCCTAAAAAGGTTCTCATGCTATTCCAGCAAAGTCCTTGCTGCTATTCTAACGTGGATGCCGGAAATCGGGTTGTAGAACGCGATAGTATCTGACGTGTGGAACCATGTCGATTCATTCAGTAGTGTTGCAGATGAAACCAGTGCCACGTGGTAAAAAATAGACAATGAAGGAGATCGCAGAGGAGGTTCTGTCATCAGAAACAAGGAGCACTCTCAGCTGTAAGGGTCTCTGCTCTGTTAGGCGTTTTAACCCGATTAGATAAACCATTGGTACAAGTAATGTTTGTATGGCTATGTTTGTGGTATTTGAGTTGGATGTCTTGTTGATGTGGCATGACTTTAAATATAGACCCACCGTGCTGAGTTTTAAATAGATATTCAAAATGCTTTCTTCTCATTAGAATGTCATGAACTCAATTATAGACAAGCATAGGCGCGGGAAGATATTTTGAGCTCAGCCTGCTGAAAGTCGTAACGGCCAATAGACTATGAGGAAGTTCTTTCGTATCATCGGAAGCAATTAGAGAAAAATTATTATAGTCGCCTCGGCCATTGTGAAATAACAATGGTTTGGGTTTCTTTTTGACGAAAAATTCGCAGGCTGTGCCACAATATTGTAACACTGCATTACCACCAACGACCAGAGGGGGTGCTGAAGCACTCTCAGAACCACCACTTCCAGCAATTACTATAGACAAGGACTTTGCCTTACACAATTTGAAAATCTGTTACGTTAGTGGTGAGGTATTTAAGATCGTACTGACCTTTAAGCTACTAATGTGATTGAATTATGTTTACCCTGGCTTAGAACAAGTCAAATATGATACAATCCATATTTTTTCATATAAAAGCCTTTACAAACCATTCATTTTTAGTTTATTTTCAAGTGGAATCAGGCTTAACCATTCATATTAAACATGTAACCATCATCAACATAAATCAAAAATGCTACTTACCATTAAAAAACATTTAAAATGAAATGCATTTGAAATTCAAGTTTTTTTGCTTCAGAAAGCTACAGTATACAAGCATATAGACGCTCTGTGTTTTTGCACAAGGTGTAATTTCCTTTACATAATTTATATCCCTATTCAGTCAAGTACAGAAAAATCCCCAAGGTTAAATATGTTCCAATGAATGGAACGTCTTTGGATTTGTGACCGACCATATAAAATGTAAAACTTCCTTGATTCCTACAAGCATGACAATAGAGATCATTAGACAACATGTTGCCTAACTGCATGGGAATCTCAGGTAAACCAGTAGCAACACAAGTGTAAAATGAAGGCATTTTGAATGGGTACACTTGAACCCCAGCATTTAAAGTCAGACATGCATAACGCTACTTTTCAGGCATGAATGAAATCCTCATGCAAGACATCGCTCCCAGTTTTGTATACAGACACACAGCATGTAACAGATAAATACATTGCTATTTCATAAATAAATATATATATATATTTAAAAAAAAAAAAAAAACAAAACAAAATCACAGAATTGACATCACCACAAGAGGATACTGGAGATTGTATAATAAAAAAAAAAACTACAGTACAGGATTCATATTCTGCATAGTTTAAGCTTACACACTTCCTTTATATTCTTCTGTTCTACTCACAGCATGGATTAAATGCAAAGGTAAAGTGCTTGCAGCATCGTGAAAAAAAGGCAACAGCGAAATCGCGTGGTTTCATCCCGTGCATGTGACCTGGACAGTCATGCTCATTTGACAAGAGAAAACGCTTAAGTCCAAATCAAAAAAATATATATAGAATAAATAAACCAGTGGCACATGCACTCTGGGGGTAAAATTATATGAAATAATGAGAAGGACGTATCTGGGATGTTGTGAGCCATAGGATGACCCTCAGTAATAGGGTCACCACTGCTGCTGAGTGTGGTATCGCATCATATGACAAAAGCCGTACGAGGCTGTAAAACGTTTATAGAGCTGAATTCCCGGACGTTTATTCTTTTTAAAGGACGTTCTAGTTACGAACATGCTGCTCTTCTATGTATCAAAATTTCTGAATACAGTAAATAACTAAAATGGATGTCTGATGCGGTAAAATCCTCAGAGGTCTTATATTTCCCAGTTAAAAAGCAGTATTCAAATGCTGTCAATTGAATTTAAAACCTCTTATTTGTCTGCCTGATGCGGGAAAGTAAAAATTTGTAGTCAAAGCAACTGTATTTGGTTCAACGTAAGATGCACAGCTGAGTTTCGGCATAACAAAATTGTTGTTGGGAAACTTGCTCTTTCTCCCCCAATGATTTCAAATGGTCATTAAAGTCCTTCCTAAGATATACAGACCAGGTTAAAATCTGCCAAATTCTGCGCACTTTGTGTTAGTGGTTCCTGGTCCTTCACAATGAAACAGAGAAAGACCATGATTATACCAGAGCACATGACATGAGCTCATCACAGGGGCCTATAACCCTTCTGTAAACGGTTTGTTTTTTAGTGCAATCCCGGCCGATGTGTGGTTACAAATGATGCAAACATGCCGACCCGATCCAGTGCAGAAAATTAGATGGGCTTGTACAGTAAAGAGGTCACGTATTTCTTCTTGTATCGGTGAGTAGCACTGAGAACCATCACGCCGTCCTGAACACAAAAAAATAAGTGACACACAGGCCTTTTTACAGTATACATCGATCCTATATAATTTTATATGGATAATATGTGGATTAATACAAATGTGATGAAAAAAACTATTAGTACTACCAGAAGGCCATATTCTTGTATATTTTGAAATCTGACACGACAGCAAAAAGCACTGCGATGAAATTGTACCTTTATTGAAAGGGCATAGAGGTGATTCAGCATAACGTGGTTGGGTTCTGGCAGCAGAGCAGGATCACACTGGAAGGTAAATGTTATCAGCCCATTTACCACAGAAAAACTCACAATCAGGACAACCCTTCTCACCACAGATGATTCAAATCTGGTCATGACCCCCCCCACCCAGTAGTAGAGAACACAGGTTTTAGACATGATTAAGTTTGTCGTCATTGTTATGATGTTACGTTTTTAATCATAAAAATGTATTTTTCATATATATTTTGAATAAATACCAGTTTCTTAGGTTTATTATTCAGACACGCCGTCAGACGCATTGCCTTTGGTTTACAACCATTCCTAAAAGTGTCCACAGTTTCAATAATACACAATTTCGAAACAAATTCTGTTTTCCCTGCTGTACCGAAATTGCACAGAAGCGTGACTCTCATGCCACAGACGTGCAGCTGGATGAGGCCCTTTCGGCGTGTGGCCGAGGGAAACTCACCGAGATGTTTGTGTCCTTGTTCAAGATGACCTGGAGAAGATGTGGGGGGAGAATGGGTGGGGCCTTGAAGCGCTCTTCAGGCAAGAACACGTACACCTCCTGCCCATAGGGGCCTGGTGGAGAGCTGGAGAGATCTAATGGACAACAAAAAACCAGTTTAAGCCTGGTGCTTCTAGTACCTCAATAGTGAACATCCATACTGCCCCCCTGCTCTCCCATTTACACTTACTCCATCTGCACTTTTATTGCATTAACTGAGTATGTGGCTCAACAGGCTAAGCTTCTGTGTCTGTGATCAAAAGGTTGCTGATTCAAGTTTGGCCCTGGACCATCTGTAGGTCCTTGACTAAGGCCCTTTACCCCCCAGCTACCTGGTGCTGCTATGGGTGGCTGCCCTTTGTAGCCAGCTTACGGTCACCTACAGAGAGCAAGTTGGGGGAAGTATAAAGATCATTTCCCCATGGGGATCAAAAAAGGACCTATTATTAGTTTGTATTCACCCTAAGCTCCACGTAAATAACAGACCATATCATGTTAATTTAACAAGGGAGATAGTGAGTGGCTCAGTGGGCTAAGCCTCTATAGCCATGCTCAGAAGGTCATAGGTTCAAACCCCAGTCTTGGCAGAACAATCACATGTCTGTGGGTCCTCAAGCAAGGCCCTTAACCCCCAACTCCAGGGGCACCCCCCCCCAAGCTATAGAGAGCAAGATAGGGCAGGCCAAAAGAATAATTCCACCATAGTTGTGCAAATAAAGAATTTATCATTTAATTTTGTGCTGTCAGCTGTGACTAACTGTTAATGTTTATCAGTGTTCCCTTTAAAATCACAACACTACTGGCAACACAAATAAGAAGGCTAACCTTTGGGCAGACATGGATACATTCCACAGACTGCAGATTTTGGTGGCAAAGTGATTCATCTCCATTCTTCAAGAAAGAGAGCCTGTCATAGGTTTAAGAATGTTTTATTGAATCCTATGACTCGGTTTGTTCACCTGATGTATCTGAACACTCAAGCGAATCCACTTGCAGGGCATCAAACACTTCAAAGTCAGACTTCTTCACATGGATCAGGTTGTTAATGGTTCCCAGCTGGCTGGTAACTACTGGCTAAAACAGGAACAGATTTATCAAACACTTGTAACTGTACCTATCTTGGAGGTAATGCCAGAACTTTTTAACCTGTTTTCAGGTTACCTCTGATGGGTCGTGCATCCACTGTCCGTCCACAAAGAACTTGTACTGGTGTTCCCCTTCAGGTAAGTCCAAGATTGCTACAAAGTCATTGTGACTGGAGAAGCAAAAGAGTCTTGTCATGAGCTTTTCTGAAGTTTTAAATACCTCACAATGACTTAGTGATTTTACAGGATTTTCAGCCTTTAACATTACTTAATAAAGAATAGGCAAGGACAGAGGTATGATAAAGGTTCTAATCCCACCAGAGAGATTAGTTTTTTTAATATGTTAGAGGAAATAACAGTGCATGGGTAACTCAGAACAGACAAAGATAAATGAGTAGCTAGCAAGACTGAAGAAACAGAAGTACGTTTTTCCAATCCTAACTGGGAGACCGGTGAAGCGGCTGCAGGAACTGGCTACTGTAAAATATACTGAGAATGCAGAGTTTGTGAAGACAGACAGGCTCAAGGCTGCAGAATGTGTGAGCCCTGACCAGCATCAGCCGTTTGCCAGCAAAGTCCCAGGGGAAACGTGGTCAGAGACAGAATTTCAGATCTGTTATTCTGGAAGCTATAGGGCTACCTGACTGATACAGATCACAGGCAAGCGAAGTTCTCTTTACTTGTAGTGCCAAAATTCGTTACCAGGTACCATTACATGCGTATTATACTGGCAATCCCTTTTTTGATTAGCACTACCAATTTTCCACAACTGTTTGTGAGCCTAGACTATATGGACAAAACCCTCAACCTCCTCCCTAAAAGGCAAAAATACTCAAGGGGTTAAAAAAAGGCACTCTAGATGTGTTATTACGGTAGTACACATAGACAAGTCCACTTGACATTTTATTGCATGAGAGGAACTGGCCCACCTTTTATTAAGTGGGATCTTGGTGCTCCAGTTGTTAAAAGACCCAGCGATGTAGACCTCCTTCCCCCCACCAGCCCAACGGATCACGGTGGGCCTAGCCTGGGGCCCCTGCCTCACGGAATCTTCCAAGTCCTGGGCAAAGGGTGTGAACTCCTTTTCCCCTGAGGGCTGACAGGTATTTGCAATTGGCTGAGTTGCACAGTTCCCCCATCTCTCCATCCTGCATCTACCGTGGCACGTTTCTACAGAAAGCTGAATACCAGCAACACTGTTCACTGAGGCCCATGTGTAGCAATGTACAAAATGCTGACAGGGAAAATAATAATAAAGATGCCAAGTCAAGCAAGCGGACTAGAAAACACAATACCTTCATAGAATTTACAATTGTAATGCATTACAGCTTCATGAACACTACAGGAACATAAGAATGCTTTTAATGTTGGCATAAAACAGCTCTCTAGAGACCTTTTAAGAGCTCTTACAAGAAATACTAAAATCAAATGACAGCAATAAATTTGAACAACATTCTATGTCAGCAGCAAATGTACATTTGTAAACTAGTAGCAAATTACTGACAAGGACAACCATTATTGTTCACAAAATTAAATACAGAGATAGAGACACTGCAGGTTGTTTGTTCTAGACCCCCATAGGGCTGATATACTTATCCTGATGCCCCCCCCCCCCCCAACACACACACACACACACACACACACATACACACACCCCACCAACAAATTTCACATCCCTCATCCACTTTAAATAACCGGTTACCCAACCAGCGCTACAGATTCCACAGTTCTTAAAATCATTATTTGATTGTTTCAGAGATGTGCTCTCCCAAAGCAGTTTGGTTTATAATTAATGTGGTTTTACGAAAGCAATTTTATTGTAGTGCCTTGCTCCAGGAAATCTCGGCATTTGCTTTGTGACACTTCAGTCAGAAACCCACCAAAAAAGCCTTCACACTTAATCGCTATTGCTGCATCCCCCAGTCACCCAGTCACCCAGCCACGAGCACTCGGCAGGTGAACCGAAGGCTTTGTAAGAGCGGGCAGCTTTTGGAAAAACCCGCCACAAGCTAATCTCTCAGCACTGTCCCCAGCCTTGGCAATTTTCATTCATCGCGGGAACTTTTGACCACAGCTCTGGTTTTCAAAGGCACTGAGAGTGCAATTACTTTGAATGGGGAATATATTTAAGCTTTAATATTAGGCCATAAATCCATATTGAGGACACATCCAGACCTTTTAGCTGTATTCCGAGAAAATGCTTTTTTTTGAAGGGGAAGGAGGCACTGTTTGAAATCTAAACACGTTCTGACGTTATCACTTTAAGATATTGGATGTCTGGATGGCTTGCAGACGGTGATAAGGTGAGAAGTTCCTTCAGGCCATGTCTGACTCAATAACAAAGCAGACCCAACAAACAGGTTTTAATGCCTGTCTTTAGGTCTTTAATCATGTCAGTCCAAAACTGTCAAATATACCCAGGGGACCCAACAGAGAGCTAGTCTTCAATTTACGACCCTTCTCCCGGATGCCAGGCCAACTTGAGTTTACGGACCAAATGTTAAAAACCGTTTAATTTGGCTGCATTCTGGATGCAATTTGAATCGTCATGGCATCATGTGATAAGCTGGGGTTTATTTTGTACACCAACCATTCCTCATCTGAGAGTGCATGCACATCTTAATGTATTCCATGAACAAGGTGCCCTCTGCTGGAGCTCAGAACCGTCCACCAAGGTCCTAAGGCTGATAGCTGTGTGAAAGTGCACTTCACTTGGTCTTTACAGGTGAGTCATAGATCCTTCAAAACCAAGACCTTTTGAGCAGGATGTCATTGATTAACTGGGCGAAGTTATCAGATCATCTTAGGGTCTATAAATAGGAGTGTTTTCATGGCTCTTAATGTTCACATACAAATAGTGTCTCCTGGGGAAAGGGGCCATTTTCATGGCACGCTTGGATAAACACAGCATGCAGAGGATTGGACTAGGCTGAGAGAGACACACTGGTTTATATGAAAATACACTTTCATACATCTCATGTTTATGTTGAAGTGGCAGAACAAAGAGACCAAAAGAGAGGATTAAGGTGGTCAAGCTGTGATCATGTGACTCATCCGCGGTGGCCATACTGCAGGGGACACCACACGGACTATGCTAGCGCTCACCTGGCAGTTATGACACCCTCTACCGGCCCATTCTCTCCTGCCTGGATTAGACGCCCTCAATGAGAGACGCTCAGCTGTCCTTCTTCCACAGCGCACTGGGATTCCACTTCACCCATAATCAAACCGCATTCACTGCCGAAACGTTGTAATCAATAACACGCCTAGCTAAGATCCGTAGGTGTACAGGCACCTGACCTTGCAGTTTCCTACAAGCGCTCTTTGATGAACTCATCCTGCCCATCCTGAAGCTCCACCGCAGCTCCAGGTAGGTATATTTCACTAGGACTTGCTGTATTTGCCCGTCATGCTTGTGCTTTCATCAATGTCATTAGCGTTAGTGTGACGATACAACCGCCCCGAACGATCCTTAGGCTGCCCGCCATTACTGGTTTGTTACACTTGATATAAAACAGGTCATGTAGAGGCAGCCATTTTCCTGGAGTCTACAGATACCTGGAGTCATTTAACATTTCAAGTAGTAATGGGAGAACCAAAGCTTTGATGCCTGCAGTGGGTGGGATTATTTCTTGCTGTCAATCATTGCCTGACTTGGTTTAGACCAATAGGAAGAGGGGTAAACCTTTCAGTGATTGGACAGTACACCATGTGTTCCCAAGCCTAATTTCTCCCATTACTTACATTACTCCTTCAGTGGCGGTTTTTACTGGAACAGAGGCTGGAAGCACCCGCAGCAGTTCTGAACGACAGCTGCTTACCTTGCAGAAGAAAACAGCACTTTGCAGAAATGCATGTTTCTAACAAACAACAACTGGCCTAGGCCGAGTGTTAGGCTTTACTTTGCAAAACGCCGCCTGCACTGGCAAGTCAGAGAGATGGAGGGAGAGAGAGCATTCACTTGCGCTCTTTATTTTTAGCACTTAATCTCACACAGCCATGCTTGGCCGGACAGCCCGTCACGGGAATAAAGAGAGTGACGAAAAGCTGGAGGCCCGGCAGCCTGCAGCGATGCGCCTAAGCAAACCAACCACAGAAAGATGGGAAATAATCCCCCCCCACCAGTGGAGAGAGGGGTCCAAACCCGACACGCCTCACTGTGGCGGCGATGAAGTGGCAGATCCTACGCCCTCCCAGGCTCTCAAACTGATCCCCCCCCCTGCATTTACCCATCCCACTTCCAGGAGACATTATGTCTCTGTAACAAGTGCCATGTCAAACCATGCCCCCCCCAACCCTGCCTGCGCAGTGATGCTCTATGTGCAGCAGCATCCTGTAGGTGGCGCTGCCCCTGTCAGGGATTAAATCAGCATGTTTATTACACCCTAATCCCACACAACAGCTGGGGCACCTGCCAAACCTCCACAGGACCACTCTCAGCATCCGGGTGCACAGTCAAGAAGAAGATGCCCTTTTTATGGTCTTTGTGTTGCACACCTACATCTGGTTTGATTTGCCCATGATGGAAAGGGCTACGTTACTGGGCCATCTCAGAATGGGAATGAGGGTGATACTGGTATGTTTTTCTGAAACTTCAGCCTGAGAGGAAAAAAAAAATCACAAGCGAAAGCTCTACGATTTTTCCACAATTTCCTTGAGGGAATGATAACAGACATATTCTCATACTAAACTAGGGTAAAATGTGCACAATTAAATGCCGGCTTTGTTCTGCTTTTACCTACTCTATGAATATTCTCTCCTCGATCTTTTACACGGCTCCCTGCCTCCGCGTTCCTTTCCATAGTGTCAGGGGGCCCCATCCTATCACAAGCTATTTCCTCCAGGCTCTATTTAAACTCCAACTTTGTTTATTGAAATCCCCCAAACAGCTTTTGATTCCATCAGCTAAACCACCTGAGAGACTAGCAATGTCACATTGTGGAAGACATGAGGATACTCACGTAGTCCACACTTAAGCTATTTGCTGAGATCACCAGCACTTTCCTAACACTCCAATGACCAAAATTCATACAGATATCATGTTGGTCATAGACCCTCCTGGCCTTAATCAGAAAGCTTAGTGTGTAGACTTCAAATGAATGCCATTTAATCTTCTGCCCGCGCCAAGACTCAGAATAGGCAACGAAGACGATTAGCAGTCAGCATAATCAGACACTGGCATGGTCAAGCACAAGATCAGAGCACATCACACATCTTATGTATTAAATACAATATATATAATGTTCCTTAGCGTCGCTCTCACACTCCGTACTAAAATTTTGACACGCATTTTGACAAGCATTAGTATTTTGACGTTAAGCCGTGCTTTTTGCAACGAGATGTGATACGCCGTATCCGGGGGGGCTGTTCCCTGTTTTTAACCCCTTTTAATTATAAATCATCAGGAAATCAATTAGAGCCCTAACATGGACTTTTTATCGACTTTTTACGTTCTGATGAGTCGCAATTTATCGATAGCTACTTTGCGATAGATGTAAACGACTCACTCTTCAAATGGCCATTGCAATAGCGAAAATAGGTGGTCAGAGAGTACAAAATCTTAATAACCTTCACATTTTATTTTCCAAAAACACTGACACTAAGGAACAATTGTCCCAGCTGTTTATTTTTATCTCTGTTCTTCATAAGCTGTCATTGCAATTTAGAAGTTTTCCCGAAAATGAGACACAACCAAACACAAAAATGTGATAAAACAGTCAACAACTACAGTGATAATAACATTATTTAAAATTATAAATACTATCTTTTTCTCCAGACTGCTGGCGAATGTTTTGTTTGTCATCCTTGTGCTGTCTTTAGTTTATATACTCAAATTTGCTGTTTCAATTGATGCTGCAGGACACAAACTTTTCACATTGACGGTCCTGACATTAGAGTGAAGCAGTGAAGCAGTGATTAGCAGGGCAGCCGAGCCACATCTGCATTATGATAATTGCTGGTACGACAGAGCCACCTCATTTTTCCCGGTCCTAAATGCTGTGCTCTTCAGTCCTGGCGGACGCGGGGAACAGAACATTCGCAGGCAATTAAATCGCTGCAATTACGGGTCGTGCGTGATTCGCCTGGGGGGACGGGGGGGGGGGGGGGGGGCGGGGCGGGGGCCGGGAACCCAGGGGGGTTTTTGTGGGGGGGGCAAAAACAGTGGTGGGGGGGGGGGGGGGGGGACGCCACACGGCACCGG
>JAODLD010000049.1:6990781-7013901 GCA_026781065.1 Mormyrops boulengeri
CCCCCCCCCCCCCCCCCCCCCCCCCCCCCCCCCCCCCCCCCCCCCCCCCCCCCCCCCCCCCCCCCCCCAAAGGCCAGAGCAACTCTGTTCATAAAAACACAAACAATGATTCATCTTTATTTTTCCAGATGTTTCTGTCAAGCATTTTTTGTGCTTCATTTAAAAAAAGGTGTCTAGTAAATAATGCAAAATGTGTTTTTTCTTTTTTATTTTTTTATTAATAATGTTTCAGTGGTGATGAGCACCTGGGTTTAAGAAAATGATTTTTCTTTTTGCATTCCAGGATAGTGAAGTTTTTGTATAAGTTCTCCCATGATTAGTCACTCCGTACACTTGAATATTAGATGTTTTCTGTCTTATCATATGAAAAATTAGCCTTGGCTAAGTCATTTAGAGTATTGTTTGCGTGCCAGAGAGTTTTGGCCTCAGGACCAATGACTTAACTTGTTTGGATAGATTTTGATTTAGAGTTTGCCTGTTTTGTGGTTCCAGTTATATGAGCTCATTCAGTTTGTTTTGTACTCCGAAGTTCTGCCTGGGTTGGAGGTTATGGCAAGGATTTTGACAGGGTGTCCTCAAATACCTTCACTATCACTTGGCTCTGACAGGACAGAGGAATGCATAGAGTGATGTATCAGATATGTATATTCAATCGTGTGCTCATAACTGCCTCATTGCGTTGTCCTTCGTGTCGTGCATTGGGAACGGTCAAGAGAACGTAGCTCGTTCAGCCGTCCAGCCAGCCGTCGGTGACTGCTGAGTCAGTATCAGCTGTCAGCGGTCTTGGTGACTCTGATGCTGCATTTCTGAAGTTCACGCCTTGTGACAGAGACGCCACTATAGTAGCAGTGGGTGCATGAAGATTTGTGGGATTGGAGCAAGCGTGACGTGTTCGACTTCACACACCATCAGTCTTTAAGCAGTCACACTCCCGATGAGTCACTCACACACCCCATTTCAAACAATTTCTCGCTCTCTTTTTAGCTTTATGGAATACAGTGTTTGTGTCTCCTCAATCTTTATAATGTAGTTGGTAATGGTAACTGGTGACCTGATTGAATGAAGATTGTTCTGTTACATTCCAGTGTTTCAACATTTAGGATTACACTACCAGTTTCTCTTACAGGGTTAAGTACTAGAGACCTGGCTTATTTCCATTTCATGCCTGTGTTGTATGAGAGAAATTGAGTCAGATTGGTGCTATTAAATGAACATATTTTTTTGGCCAGACTCTGGTTTCCTTTGGTATAGTTTTCCCTTGTCTGGTCAGAGCAGCTGTGCAGTGATTCCAGTCCATGCCCAGTTTCTAAGGAAGGCTGACCCTTCATTGCAGAAACATCCGGTAGCTGATAAACTACCTTGAGATTCGTGTAAATAGTGAAAATCTGTGTCAGTGTCTGGAATGCACTGGAATGGAGAAGTTGTCCAGTCACTTTTTTTATGTGGTTGTATTTGTTTTGCCCAACACCCAGTGATTTATGAGGTGTACAGGTTTACAAATCGCCTCTTAGTTGATGGTGCCTGGATTTGAACGTGCCATTGTCACCATCCAATGTTGCCGTTTCTTACTGCTGTCCTTATGGCTTCACTGATACTCAGGCTCGTTGTCAGGCAGCCAGCTGACATCTTTGTCTTTTTTCAGCAGTGAGACCATAATATGAGGTGTAGGTGTGTATAATAGTGTTTAAGACCAGTTTGACTTATTGCCATTGGTTTAGTCTTTAGTGTTTAATCTAAATGCAATGGAGGGACAGTTATTATCCCATTTAGATGTATAATAATCGGAGAATGTCAAATATGACACATGCGATTAACAAGCTTTAAAATGGGAAACTGTGATTATGGCTGTTGATTTTAAAAGCACACGTGGTGTTTACTTAAAAGTATGTCTTATCGCCAACCTTCCCCAGGGAGATGGTTCAGGCCAACTGTGTACGGTGGAGGAAGAAGTTCTCCTTCCTTTGTAAGATGAGTGCCAGCGCCAGCACGGGGGTGCTGGACCCATGCGTGTTCAGAGTGTCCGTACGCAAGGTACAGTTTCCTGCCAAGACCTGCCCATTTCAGCACTGCTAGTGGAATGTGTCGCACTGTTGTTGCACGTTAATGTTTGTCTCATCTGTTTCTCTGTAGGAACTGAAGGGTGGAAAGACGTATGCAAAGGTAATTCATTTTGCTTGCCTAGTTTGTTTTATTATCCATAACAAACACTAGACTTGTGATAAATTTTTAACTCTTAAAGCATCACAGGTATCATTTAGGTGGCTAAGGGTCAAAGGGCATTGTTAATATTTTTTGTGCCAAAATTATTTGAGTTGTAGATGTTAAAGGTGTGCCAAATGCCACAAAACAGCAAGAGCTGGAAACATCAGGTGAAAGCTTATCTTATGTCTTGCAGCTTGGCTTTGCTGACCTTAACCTGGCTGAGTTTGCTGGTTCCGGAAACACCACTCGTAGGTGTTTGCTGGAGGGCTATGACACCAAGCACATGCGGCAGGATAATTCTATACTGAAGGTCAGTAAAGAGGTGGAACTTGACCGATTAAATGATATGATCCCTTATTTACCATTTGCACAAGTACAGGTACATTAGAATGCTTTTCGCCTTGGGGGTCACAGCACAAGGTCAGCCAGATAAGGGCCTTACTCAAGGGCCCACAGACATGTGACTGTTCTGCTGGTGTTGGGGCTCGAACTGGACATTTTTCTAATTTCAGGCTCAGAGGCTTAACCCGCAGAGCCATCCACCACCTCCTGGCTACTCAAACCATAATGTTTCCTCAATGGCCCCATGTGGCATTCTGGATTTGCATTGGGTATATAAAGATGGTAACCACATTAGCCAGATTATTTAACAAAGGAAGTTATTTTTTTTCAATAGAAACTGAGCATGTGCTGTAATGTGTGTATAGTTGCATGGCAGAATGATTTGCTAAAAACGATCACGACTGACTCTTTGTTCTCTTGTTTAGGTGATCATCAGTACTCAACTGATGTCAGGTGACCCGTGCTTTAAAACGTGAGGAGAATGTTTTTGTTTTCTTTTATTTTTGTCTTAATCTGATGCACAGCCTGTGTCCTTGAAGAAAAATGCATTATCAGGCTCCGAAATATGTGGCCCCACCCACACAAGACAAGCAGACTGTCTGCGCTTTGTTTAACTATGCCGACGGATTGCAACAAGCGTTTCAGCTCAACGATCAACCGCACATCAAGCAACTCGTGTTCAGAGGAAGTCCGCAGGGTAGATGTATCCTCTTTCAGATTACCACAACAGAACTACAAAGTCTTGGCTCTCGGTTGGAAACTAATGCTGAAAGATGTGTTCGATCGGCTAACGTTAGACGTCGCGATGAATCTGTAGTCCAAAGCACCCTGCTGCGTGCCATGCTAAAGCTATTTATGTACCTTTTTAACCTTGCCGTTGCTGTTTATTGGAACTGATGAGCAAGGATCAGATGTAGCTGAAAATGGTCACTTTTTTTTTTTTTTTTCCCTGACTATTGACCATTGTATTGCTTCAGCTGGAATTGAATTACTGAATATCTTCCAGCTTGCTAAATGAGTGGGCAGTGCCCCGAAAGGCTGTATTTCCCGTCTTTGCTTTGCTTGTGTTAGAAAATGGCAGTTTTTCATGCTCATAGTTTACACTAAGAGGCTATGGGAACCTGATTGTGTACACGTTCAGAAAATCTTGGCGCAAACATGCCATTTTATCATTCAGGAAAGCGTTTTTGCAGTGTGAATAGTAACGCTTGCACAGAAAAGTGGCACATAAGTCCAGTTAAATCATAAATTTATTACCATCTGTTGTCTTGTTACATTCCATAAGCATTCTGTATGTGGAGGAAAAGTTCCTTGGGATGATGCCATATTTTAAGATGCCTCCCTGATTGTTTGAAAACCCTGAGGAGCCATGAAATATAGAAGATCTACAAGGCTGTTAAATAATACAGTTGAATACAGCACTCTTACATGTCATGCATCTTTAAAGTTGCAAATGGAGGTGGAGGGGGTGAGCAATGTTGAAATGGATTTTATGCTTGCAGTATGCCGCCTGTCTGACTTCCTGTTGAGTGTGGAGGCCATCCGCAGGATGAGCACATATTCTGTCGGATACGTAGGCAGTGAAATGTTTGGCAGGTTTAAATGTGGGTGTGTATGGTGTCAGAAATCAGTTCCCGCTGATTAAATTGCAGCTCTTTGATTTAAAATTTGAGAGAATGGTCTGTATGTCCGCTTTTGCATTGAGTCATGCCACAAGAGTGGGTTGCCATGGTATTTTGTCAAGGATTTTCTGTCATTTTCTTGAAAGGATGTGTTGTTGGCACAAAAGCCAGTATAGTGTGTCATCGCGATGTGAACTTTTTTAGCTTTGTGACCGTATGTATTCCCTCCGTGTCATGCGCTTGCTGTGAACGAGCGGCCCCCGGAGTCTGAACACTCACCCTATCGAGGCGTGAGTGGGCTTTCCCTCACTGTCCTTTTTTTGGCAATGGGCCGACCGCTCATTGCGTACCCAACCATCAGGGCCCCAGCGATGACTCACACAGCTCTAATCGAGGAGTAGGAAATCCCTGGCACTCCCGCATTGACTCTGGCGCCCCGGGACGGGGAGGAATGCAACGTGTCTTGGAGCTTGCGTAACTGCACCGTCGTTGCTGGGTAACTCCAACTCACTTTTCAAAACAAGCAGGAAGCTGTAACACAGCCAGCTTCTACGATGTACCCCATAAATACAAAAGCGGAAAACCCAGGATGACTCAAAATACCATCTTTAATCTGGTTTTAATCCTGCCTACCATCTCGGCTCAAAGTAGAAGTTTAACAGCCGGGCCACATTGAGCTCAGATTATGAAACAACATAACTTACCCGCTAATCTTACCCAGGCCAATTCTGCAGACCGGACGCTAAAAACAGTCTGTGCCACTTTATTAAGAAGTGTCTCGCTCGTGGGCTGACGTCGGTCTCACTACATGCACCTGCACTCGCACATGCTTATTTGTTTCTAAACTGCAAAATGCCTTTAACGCAGACGATGAATGAGCAGAGTTCGCAGTCACTCCTCTGTATATTCAATGGCCCTCACTCTGTTCTTAAGCCGGGGAACCCAAACGTTTGTCCTTCATTGTTTCCCGTGTCTTTTTTAAAAATTCCTGCAGCACTGGGAGCTGATCACCTCCCTCTCTCTTTTATAGTCCCCCCTCCACAGCCATGTACGTGGGAATCCAAGAGGGCGAATGCCTGCACAAGGACAGGAAGGGAGGAGAGACGTTCAAGCCATTCGTAGGTACGTCGACGACGATTGATCTCAATGAGGTGAAAAAGGACAGCAGGAGATGTGAAGCCGTATTATTTAACTTCACTTGGTTCTGTGACATAGATGTCTGTAATCTACCCTTCGGTGGGTCGTCTTTTTAGGGGAGTGTGTCTGTTTCACCATTAAGAATCTGGTGTTTGAGCTGTCCTAGAGTAACCAATTAGCCTGTGCTTGTTTTTGTCCTTATTGCCTGTCTGTTGTGATATCAGTACCCTGACAGCAGTCTGAATGTTGGCTTGTGCCTGAGCAGAGGCTTAACGATCGGACATCTTCCAACCCAACAGACACCCCACTGAAGAGTGCCTCTGTTCCTGACGAGCTTGGCATGTGTGGACATTCCAGGACCTCCAGCTACGCCAGCCAGCAATCTAAAGTGTCAGGTAAGTGTCCCGGTAGCCCTTGGAAGGAGACCTAAACCGCCCTGACAGACGATCCCACTCTAGAGAACGGGCGTGGGACTGAATCCAGGCGGCGCTACACAGAGGATTATCTTTGATTCTTCTGAGCTCCTGCCATTATTACAGCTGCTCTTGGTCCTCCTCATACATCCTGCTTTTGTGCGCATTGTCATGATGTGCTTCCCATCTATTTGACCTGAGTTTATTGATTCAGTTTCCATCATCTGAAAGGAGCCGATGTGCCGCATGGCCGCTTGGGGTCGGTTTTCAGTTTCCTGAAAATGAGACTGAGGGGCTCACATTCACACTGTTATTTCCAGCATCGAGTCACCTGTTTGGCGAGTGCTCTTGGCCTACAGGCTTCCCCACCAATTACGCGGTTTTTATTACGGTCATCTCCTCGCCTCCTCTGTCCATGTTAAAGACATTTGTACGCCTAGTGGCGAGAAATCGTCTGACGATGGGAACTGGGTCGGCGGGGCCTGCTGAGGTGAGTGTGGGAAGTGGATGCCTGGGACGTTTGATTAGATTCAGTCAGAATCATCTCCTGACTAACTGCAGTACCCTTGGGGGCGAGTGACAGACATGCAAGCGGATGATGCTGTGAAATCCCCATGCGAACCCTTTAATCATGCAAGGTGTTCAGTGAGTGCATCACTGCCAAGCACTGGGGGCTTTCGGGTTTTCTTAGGCAAGCTTTTTATAGACCATGTGGGTGGCCATGGCTGTCTTCGCCCAGGAAGGGGGGTAAAGTCGATGAATAACAAAGTGTGTAGAAGATCTAAAATACAGCAGCACATCGGTGGTGCCAATTGGGAATTGCCCATTGTGAAGGTCACATAGCATGACGCCAAATTAGAATAAAAAATGTAAGTGAAGGTAAACGTATGGCAAAATAAGTTTGGGCCAAAGAGTGGCACGTTTCCATATGCAGTCTGCGTGAACCCCCTCTCCGCTTCCATCTAACAGGGTACAGCACGGATCACTCGCGCTCTTCCAGCATGTCGGAGCTCACGCACCGGAGGAACACTTCTGTGGGCAGTGCCTCCACCGGAATCTGTAGCATACCTGAGCCCAGCGACGAACGGGAACCCCAGGCAGGCCCCCAGCTCGGTATTGGCACGCCCATCAAGAGCACCTCGTCCAGCGAGCGCCTTAACAGGTGAATGCCGATGACGATTCCTTTATTGCTGAAGCAAATAAAGCTGAGGGCACTTAGCCGGCGGCTGCCAAACGGATCCTGAATATCTTGCTGAAAAGTGGTAGCACATCTATACAACAGATTAGCGGTGTGAGTTGGCATGGAGAACCCTACAGCCTTCGATTGCATCTTCTTAGGCATCCGATGAAACAGGATTCCATGGAGTCCCAACTAAAGCGGGTTGATGCCACCAGGGTGGATGCAGACGATATTGTGGAAAAAATACTGCAGAGCCAGGATTTCAGCCATGGCTTGCTGGACTCCAGTGCCGAAGGTATGTGTGTTTGGACTGGGCTGGTGGTGGAGGGCACTGGGACAGAGTGACAGGCTTAGTAATCAGAGGTGGACATTTCAGGTCCAGTAAGTAAAAATCCAGACCAAGATTTTGTTTTAACCAACCAGTTGAGTACTCCGTGGCTATGACTTTATACTCAACTGGTTGGTTGAAACAAAATCCTGGTCTGGATTTTTACTTTCTTAATGTCTGCCTCTGTCAGTAATGGACCAGTTATGTAGGACGTGGACATAAGGGAGTGACTAAGTTAAGCATTGACAACAGAGCTCTCTGTAGGCATCATACACCCACCGCATGTGTAGGTAGGCATGATGAGAGATGACGTTCTTAATTTTTTTTGCCCACGCTTGACTCTGAGCTCAATTCTGTTGACATGCCTGGTGAAGAATATATCAATCAGCATGGCATATAATGAAAAGGTAAACATTAACAGCAGCACCCTTTATTCCTTAAACCTTGAAACATTCATAAAAACGCAGAACCTTCTGAAGTTCAGACCTCCCACGCTGCAGAAAACACCTCTGTAAACACTTGCATGTTTTCAAATTGCCTAGCAACCGGTTCTTCCTGCTATGAAAGAATCTACAGGATTTTGTATTTTCTCCATGATTTGGTTTAATTTTTTCGGACTGTGTGTTTGTTCTCCTCAGAGGAAGGTCTCCGCTTGTTTGTTGGCCCAGGAGGAAGCACTGCTTTTGGGAGCCATCATACCAGGTGTGTATGTGAGATACTCCTCCCCCCCCCCCGCAACGTCCCAGTAGACGACTTTAGCCAGAAGTTTGTCATGCATGATACTGCACAGAATTTTGTAGAATGTGTGGAAACTGAAATTGAAACTTTCTTCAAATCTTTCACAATCCAGTATAAGAAATTATCTTATTGCACATTTCATAAAGTCCCTCAGATTACTTCACTGTCCTGTTTAGCTGTGTTTTGCATATATTATACATTTTGTGTATATTGAATGATGTTGATTTTTGTGCTTCAGGGTTGGTGCCGGAGCGTACGAACAGGTTGTAATAAAGCGGTAGCCCACCAGAGAAGCTACCTCCAACTTCCGTGCTGGGGAAGGTCTGGGTAAAAGGCGACGGTTATGCCTTGTTTCTTTTTGCCGGCGCCCTACCTCAACCTACTTAGAATGTCTGCAAAAGTGATTTCCTGAAAACTGATGGAAATGGCACCCCCTGCTGCCAAAACATCCCAGTTGGACCTAAAACCTGAGAGAATTCGGGAAGGACGAACAGGAGTCGTCAGCCAGCTGGGGCACACCTTACACTGCAGTGTTGTGCTGCACACCGGTTTCAAAGATTCCTACGAGGTCTGAAATGCTATTTATGAGGACCGCAGCTTTTGTATGATATTTCCTGGAAACGGGGGGTGAATACTGTGTTCTAATAATCCCTGACTTGCTTTTTATATAAAATACTGAAGAAAAAAAAAAAACATATTGTGGAAGCCCTGATTTCTTACATTGTTAGCTACAGATGTGCTGCCTAAACAATGTTTGTTTATTTGGGGGAACATCATAGAATGATGCACTTGGTGATGTGCAGTCTGTGGGATTGAATGTTTCTGTGGTAATGGTAAAAACTGACTATAGAACTCCCAACACAGGAAAGCTAAAAGTAGTGGTGGAATCATCTTGACATTCATAGGTTTTTGATCCTGGTTTGGTCCTCACCAAAAATCTGCTTAATTTAGAATGTCACGACTAGTATCTTAAGGGGTCCAAACAACAAGTTGAAATACTGTAAAAAATGTAAGTCTTGTTAGGCTGAAAGCCTCAAATGTTAATGTATTAAAACCGTGACTTTAATGGGCAGTAACAAACCGACCAACCATTCTTATAACATGATTGGCTATAGATCTGTTCTTCTGTAATATCTGAAGCTTGAGGTCCGGAATGTTATGTCCCTTAATTGATGGGTCTAAGCAGTTTGAAGTCAAAATTACAGTAAAAGCAGAAAGGAAATGTGGAGTTACATTGTGCGACATGGCAAAATTGTGATGTTGGATTTTAGAGGAAGTAGAACGAGACTTGCAGACCGCTCAAGCCCAGTTGACTATTAAGCTGACGATATGTTCTACTTGTATTTTTCTAAAAAAGCCATTCTGTCATATTAACAGTGACATGGGTGATTATGGGATGTAGTCTCAATGTTGGACGTTAGTTCAATATATAATATTGTTCTGTCCGTGAAATACGTATATGATGTTTAAAAAGTGTCACGACATTTTTAAAAACATTTTGTGCTCAAGGTAGTTAAATGAGGTCCGAGCCCATGTCAATGCTGTATGCCACTGTGCTAATGCGTGTATTGAGTTGCAGGCATGTCTTCTACTGCCTCCAAATTGCTTAATGGAGTGAATGTAATGCTTCCCCATCAGACCACAAATGATGGCGAGATGCATTGCAAAGCAGAGGCCTCTATCTCTTTGGCTTGTAGGATGTCCAGCACAAAGAATGAGCTCATCCATTAAGTGCCATTATTTTTCCACTAGGTTTCCCCATAGAAAGCCCTCATTCTGAAGCCTTTTAGAATGGAAGTGTGTGTGTGTGTGTGTGTGTGTGTGTATATAAAAGCTTAAATCTTGTGGGATTTAAGCCTTCCTCTCAGCTAATCCAGCACCTCTCACATGAAATGTGTATTAAATGAAAATGAGTTCTCAATTTAGACCTGCTATTGCATCTGGTAAAGCTGATTGGTTATCGCTACTTTATTCACACATTAAAATTTCTTCACTCCAGACTATGTTTATTTATAAAATCATTATTTCTGTATACATTTCTCCATCTTCTGTAACTACTTATTCCCTATAGGGATGTGAGCCTGGAGCTTATCCCAGGAAGTGCAGGGCACAAGGCATCCTGGACAGGATGTCAACTCAAGTGTTTACTCAACTGGCCCACTTTTTATTCTATTTGTGAAATTACTTTTACCTTTAACAGATTTTTATTTTTGTAATAACTGTCGGCACTCCGTTTGTTATAATGGTTAGGGTGGCAATCTTACAGTGTTAATCGTTTGCCTTTGGTATTATGTTAAGGCTTGTATCAGTTTCAAAATCGGAAAAAAAATCTTCATATGAATTTTCGTTGTAATGCACATATCCCACACTTGCATATGTACAACGTTAAGTCAATTAAAATCGTAAAGAAAATGCGTGGCTTTTTTCCTTTAACATTTATTTTATTTGGCAGGTGCTTTCGTCCAAATCGACGTACAGATGAGGCAAGCAGCACATTAGACATATGGCATTTAGCTGGAGTGAAATCAGTAGGGATTTCACCTGTCTTGACACCTAAACAATAAGGTTTGCAACGCTGTGCAGTGCGGACATCGCTGCTTGCTTGCTGGGTTGACTGTATTTAGACATGCTTATTCTGCGCATCCAGGCAAGTTAACGACATGGGACCGGGCAGATTTCGACGCGGTGCGCGGGGCAGCTCACGGTGGACTGTCCCTTTAAGAACGGGCCTCTGCTTCCTATTGGTTGAGCTTCCGCACGACGCTAATCGTCTTTTCCGCTTTTTTTCCCGGCAGCACAGTTAGCCATCTTGTTTTCTGTCGTTGTGGGGGGAAAAAAAAGCCCCTGATTGTACAGAACGGGTAGTGATCTGTAGTAAATTTCATCCAACGCTTCTGGAATTTATAAATTCTACGTATCGGTTTCCGTGCTTATTAACTGAAACGAACGACAGACAGGGTGGTATTTGAGATTTTTTTAATGGAGTAAAACTGCGGGAAATCGTCAGCTAGCTAGGTTACCTTATTGAAACCCAGCTGGGCCGTTTCAACATGGCCAACGCGGTGGCCGGGAATCAGCAGCAGCAGCAGGTGGTGGCCAAGCCCGTTGGATCGGGGAAGCACGGCAATGTGCTGCCTCTCTGGGGCAACGAGAAGACGATGAACCTGAATCCGATGATTCTGACCAACATACTGTCGTCGCCGTATTTCAAGGTCCAGCTCTATGAGCTGAAAACGTACCACGAGGTTGTGGACGAGATCTACTTCAAGGTAGGTGGGTAGCCGGCTAACCTTATTTTAATTTAATATGAAATAATCACTTAGTGGTGATAATAGACTATCTTCCTGGCGCGTTGGGTAACGATCGCTGTGGTTTTCAATCGTTTCGAGTCGCGACCGGCTAGCATGCTAACTAAGCGGCTAACGCTGAAATGGCCGTACTCGGCTATGTCGGTGGTTGGCTGAATGTCAGCACATTTATGTGCTGTATCTGCACACGTCGTTATTTTTTTAAATAGCCTGGTTGGTAATCCGTATTTTGCCAGACAAGGTTGCAAGTTTCCTGGGACAAATTTAAAATCATTCGTTGCATAACCATTTATCAAGATAGCTACTGGTTTGGGGGCCTAGTGTCCTGAACTCGTTTTTGTAGCCAGATGGGCAACCATTTATTTAATGTTTAATCAGTGTTCGTTTTTTTTTCTACGGATAGAGTGCCAAATGTCATTTAAAGATGAGGATTACCTTAGCTAGGTCCTAACGGCTCGTCTTAACGTACCGACGTAAGTTGACAAAGTTGTGCCGGGGGCGTTTTGTGTTATATGTATGATCTATGTTGAAGGTTAGATCATCGTATTGTCCTTTGTGCGGAACAAAACCGAGTGCTTAGGTGATCTGTGTCACCGTTAAGTGCGTGTTCTGCATGCGTGACTTGCAGGTGACTCATGCCGAGCCGTGGGAGAAAGGCAGCAGGAAAACGGCGGGTCAGACTGGCATGTGTGGAGGGGTAAGTAGAAGTACGTGCTTTTCATCGTCCTGCACGCATTCTTCCATTTGTCTCCTGCCATTCCATCATGGTAAAGCTGTGGTTTTGTGTCTGTATGTTTTCTTTTTTTTTTCTATGCTGTAATTCTTACCGGTGTTATTGTCTGGAATTTGAATTCTTCCCTTTTGTTAAAGGTCCGTGGTGTCGGGACTGGTGGCATAGTGTCCACTGCCTTCTGCCTGCTGTACAAACTGTTCACGCTGAAGCTGACTCGTAAGCAGGTGATGGGACTCATCACACACACCGACTCTCCCTACATCAGAGCCCTTGGCTTCATGTATATAAGGTTTGTATCGACTTTCATTTAACTTCACAATTTTTTAAAAAAAATATGTTTGGATGTATGCTGTAATTTTATGCTGTTATATGTAATATATTCAAATATAATGGAAGTATTGGGTATCTAACATGGTTTGTCTCTGTGAAATCATGTAACAGATACACACAGCCTCCCACAGACCTTGTGGATTGGTTTGACCCGTTCCTTGATGATGAGGAGGTATGTCGGCAAGGGTAATTCTTCTTTTTCTTGATTTTTTTCTAAAACATAATTCATGCTTGTAGTCTACTTCCAGTACCCTGCCTTGTGATGCATATGGCTGATTTTCACCTTTGACTTCATTTGGCTTAATTGTCCCTTCATTCCTCTGGAACTGAAATAGTTAAATTGATCCACTGTTGCGGCCTTGTCAGGGTAAGTGTAAATGAAACAGAAATATAGCTACACAGTACAAAAAGGCGTTATATTCTTCTAGAAAATATTATGAGGATATCAAGAGCAATTTTTCCATAAACAATACGCACTGTAAGTTAAACGTCATTAAATGAGATTCGACTTATTCTAGCACGGGTATGCCCAGTCATATTCAGAAATGCTCAGTGAGGCTCATTCTTTTTCTTTTTGATGTTGCACATTTTCCACCTTCCAATTGGCTAATTTCAGTGTTTTCTTCTTTAGATCTCCCTTGTGCTGCAGGTGAATTGGATATTGTATCTCAGCACAGTTGGTTTGTGTGTGTGAGTGCAAGCAACTGTTTTACCATATAGCTATGGTTTCTTGGTAGCTGGTGCGAAACTTCATGGTCACGTTTGCTTGCACTGTAGGTTTCCTCCTTACAATAGCCTACTAACATGCCCCGAACCCGCAAATGTCCTAGCGGACATTTTGCAATATTGACGTTTTATATATATATATATATTTTTTTTTTAACACAGCTGTTTGGGGGTTGCTATTTAAACTGATCATAACTTCACACAGAGGCAGTTGGTTTGCTATTGTCCAATAACCTGTTTCTGTGGAGCCTGCAATGTAATATAGTCTGACGGGAACCAATTATTATTTGCGTAGATCAGACATCTCTCTAAAATTTTTATGCATAAAATTATTTTATCAATATTAAGCTTGATGAAAACAGAGGTGAATATTTGGTACTTGGTCATCACGTTAGATTCTTGTTTTACCGAATGAGCTCATGGAAGGTAGTTTTGAGAATGGATTTGAGTCTGTTTACTTTTTGGAGATGAGAAAGTGTTCCATGGCTAATTGAATTTCTTGTGACAAGCCTGGTGCTGTGTTTTGCAGGAGCTGGACGTGAAAGCTGGGGGAGGTTGCGTCATGACGATCGGCGAAATGCTACGTTCCTTCCTCACCAAGCTAGAATGGTTCTCCACCCTTTTCCCACGCATCCCTGTGCCTGTTCAGAAGGCAATTGACCAGCAGATGAAGAGCCGACCCAGGAAAGCTCCTGAGAATGATGGCCACCAGGACACTGCACAGGAAACGACATGGCAGGCTGAGCGGCGGCGCTCCAGGTGAGCCCCTATTCCACCCTGCTATCCACATAGAGGTCTGTGTCAGATTTCCTGTTTTGCACAAGTATGTTGGGGAGAGGATTTCAGGTACCATTTTGAATTCATTGTAGGAGTCCCAGGAGGACCCCGAGTCCTCGGAGGTCACCTAATAGATCACGGAGTCGGAGCCGTCACCGAGACAGACGTGGTGCCAGCTTTGACCGTGAGCTAGAGAGGGAGCGAGACCGACAAAGGAAGGAGAAGGAAGGCAAGGACAAGGATCGGGACCGTGCAGAAAGAGATCAAGACCGTGACCGGAGGGAGAGGGTGGACAAGGACCGACGGCGCTCCCGAAGCCTTGACCGGCCCTTAGATCGGCGGCGGAGCCGGAGCAAAGACCGCAAGCGAAGCCGTAGTGGCAGCCGCGATCGGAAGATTGACCGTAAAGATCGAGAGCGGGAGGTGGAGAACGACCGAGCCAGGAGGAAGGACAGGGCTAGCGAGAGGGAGAGATCAAAGGAGAGACGCTCCAAAGGAGAGCCAGAAGACAGGAAGCATGATGAAAGGCACAGGGAGGAGCGCACAGTGAGGAAGTCTAGCCGGAGTAAGAGTAGGGAAAGAAAGGGGAGGAGTGAAAGGTCCCGCAAACGTAGCCGGAGCAGGGGTAGAATAGACAGTGAGGACAAGGCCAAGAAAAGAGAGCGCAGCCGGAGCAGAGAACGGTCTAACAAGGGCAGCCGTAGCAGGGAGCAGTCTCACAAACGTAGCCGGAGCAGGGACCGATCTAACAAGGGCAGCCAGAGCAGGGAGAGGTCTCACAAGAGCAGCCGGAGCAGGGAGAGGTCTCACAAGAGCAGCCGGAGCAGGGAGAGGTCTCACAAGCGTAGCCGGAGCAAGGAACGTACTCACCGCCGAGAACTAAGCAACACGAGTGACAGCAAGCATCGGAATAGAAGTCCGAGTGCAGAGCAGGTTGATGGGAAGCAGGATAGCAGAGAAAAATCCACTTAATTTATCCGTCTGGTTTAATTTGCTCATGTAGTATGTCATTTGTTCCGGGAAAAAAAAAAAATCTTGCACGGATATACACTGACGCTCCCCATCCAGTCCTTGGTTGCTTAAGTAGAATTCTCACAGTAGAGATGAGCCTTTTTTCATTAATTCTATTTTCTTTTCTAAAAAGCTATGGAAAATTTTGTAAATAAACATCTGAGAATGTTTTAAAACTCTCTGGAAGGACCCCACAACATGTTGAAATGTACAAGACGCTAAGTTGACTGATGTTGTGCTGTGTTTGGTTGATTGCTTTGCCATTTTTTATATATATAATAAAAGACTTTTAAGAAAGGGGGCATTGGTAGTTATGTTGTATTTTCAATGCAATAATCCTGCGCTTGGGCTGGCTTACCGGTGATGCTTCATTGTGGGATGAGAATGACCTAGAAGCTAAGCATAATTGATCAGCTAAATTCTACAGTTCAAGTTATTCATTTCATATCCGTTCTCCTCAGTCCTAGACAGACAATCTATATATACATATATATATATAACATATATACAGATTATCTAATTACCTAGTTGAACTGATTAAATTATATTTGGGATTTCCAGAGCAAGAATAGTGTGGTTCAGTAGAGAGCACTGTCTCACTTGTTCAGGGCTGGGGGTTCATTCACAGGAATCCAGGATTTGGAGTTCTTGTGCTGTGTGGGTTTCATCACTCATTTCACACACCTATAGTTGGACTGATTGTCTATACATGGCCTGTCGTAGGAATGAACGGTCTCAATATCACATGAAGAAGTTTTCAGTTATCCCTTTTTAAACGCGTGTGCATGTGTGTGTGCAGACTTGTCTCGAATTGAAAATCTTACTCCAGCCAGCAGACCAAGGTTGACAACCCTGACCGTGTGTCCGATACAGTAGTCATACCTTGATAACTAAAATTACCGGGATTTCGCTTTGATTGTGTATCGTTCGATTTCAGCAGTCAGAATACCGTATTTGCATATTTGCGTTGTTTTGAGGTCTCTCTTCGGGTAACGTCCGCCGTCGTTTTTTGCTTAGAAAATGTGTCACCCTATTTATAACAATCCAAACATTTCTGTAGCTGTACATAGATACTCGACCTGACAAATCTGGCTCCACAGCTCAGTAAGTATTTCAAAATAAATTAGAAAATGGCTAAAAGCCGAAAAGTTGATTAAAATTCTTAAAAGTCCTACTCGAAATCCGCCCCCGAATTGTAAATGAGCCATTAGATTTTACTTCTTCGGTGCTAAACGAAAAAGGTTCTCACCTCGCAATTTTTAAAAAGTAGTATTATTTCCACGATTTACGGAAACTTCCGGAAAATAACGGAAATGCCCATTTGTGCCGCGGCTCAAAAACGGCGCGAACAACTTCCGGTAGGTCACTTTCTTCTGACCATCTTCTCTCATACATCTCCGTCGAAAAATGCATTTTATTTTCAAATATGAAGCGGAAACGGCGATAATTCCCGACATATTGAGGTAAGGCATATAATTTATCCATTTGGAAGGTTTACTCTTTATGAATTAATGAAACCGTTATTTTGTGGGGGGAAATGGCCATCGGGGGATGTTGAAAGGGCCAAATATTCTTCTTATTCGTTCTTACTCAAACACAAAAAACAGTAACTTTTCTTTGCTGGGGTATTATGAAGAATTCAGATTTTTTAATCATGCACCAAATCCTTGTTGTATGTACTATCGCCTAACAGGATTGGGGACGACACACAGCTCTTAGCCGTGGTCCTAACAGCATGGTGTCTGCAGCGACTGCTTTACCCTACCTTAGATAAGGGTGCAGGTAATTGGTAGAAATGCTCAAATATACCAGTAACCAACCCACAGGAACAGGTTTTAGAACCACTAACCTAAAACTAAACTTTCAAGTGTGCCAGGGTCTGTCGCATAAAATCCACCCCCGCCCCCCGTGATCAGTGGTTAGATGATGGATGGATGGATGAGATAATATTTAATCATAAACCTAAAATGTTGAATCCTTGAAACACGTTTTCTGGTTTACCAATTATTTCATAATTTTTTTCATTGGTCCATACAAATCAGATTGTTTACCTTAAGTGATAAAACACTATTTTTTGGTTTACACCATAATTTAGTTCAAAACACAACTTAAATATTTCAACTGCAATTGAAACATGAAACTGGGAAAGATCATCAATGTGAGGGGAAAACAATAGTGTCTCTGACACCCATCAGCTGAGACATTAACCTTATTTTGATCTGATCTCTTTAGTCTCTGAATCACACAGTTTGAGACTGTACTTTCATCAAGGGGTAAAGATGAATGAATAAAATGAAACAAGAAATGAAACATGGTCAAACTGCACTTCACCTAAATATGTAATTTAAACCTAATTTAAACAATGGAATTAAGAATACATTTTATATAGTGTTTGTTTATTTTTGTAATCTTAGAAGGTTGTTGGTTTGATTTAATTTAAATTAGCAATTGTTCTTCATCACACTCCACCACATTTAAATCAAAGTGTCCAAGATGGTTTGGTTTTCAATTTAAACATTAATTTCTACATGATTTTCAAGAAAAGTTGTTATTTCCTAAGACTTGCTTGCATTAGGTGCTTTTATCTAATGCTAAGAAGCTGCTCTTTACAGTTGACATTTTTCATTTGTCCCCACATTGACTGGTCTGGTATGCTGAAACAAACCCTTAGATCTGAACTCCAGTTTTTACACAGATTGGTGTAGAATAGGGGCTTGTGCTTGTTGATTTCTTGGCAAACACAGAGACGCAGTATCTGGTGGCAGGTTTCAGGTCTGTCACTGTAGAGTTAAAACCATATACAGACAGCTCTACAAAATGCTCTTCACTGGACTGCTGTCTGACCACAAGGCTGTAGCTAGTAGCGCCCTCTACTGAATTCCATTCTGCATAGAGGGAATTGCTAGTGACATTTCCAATCTTCAGCACTGGAGTGGATAAATCTGATGGGGAAAAAAGCAGTTTTTAGGAATGAGTTGGGAGTACAGTTCATTGCATTCATTATGATTTTTTTTGTATAAATTAATTACATTTCATTAAAATGCATGTTCTTATTAAACACAGAATGGGCCTTTGCTGTTACCTGTCTCATCTTCATAAAAAGAATTTGTCCTTTTCAGCCCTCTTCGAAAACGGTACTGTGTTATATCTGTGAGAACAGAAATCTGAGTTAGATGAAATCTGCACATCAGAGGATGATGCTGAAAATGAAATGGTGAGATTTTTGATGGGGGGTTGGGGGTGGTGATCAGAGTTGTTAGTATTTCTAAAACATGTTTTAAATTGAGTTTTTTTTGCCTTTATTGTGTCTTTATTAATTAATTTATTTATTTACTTATTGCATCTATTGTCCTTCTTACCTTGAATTATCGTACTAGGATTGCTCTGACCAGCAGGGTTGATGGCTGTCACCTCAATCGCGCTACGATTAGCACCTGTCACGTTGCACTGCAGCTGAACTGTGCGACACACTAACACCAGCTCAGCACCTTTTAGCTCATACGCAGCGTACTCTGTGGCCAATACAGACGCATTCCAGGAGAGCATGGCTGATCCACTGTTGATGCTGTATGTGATTCCCAGTGGGGGACAGGGGGCTGAAAGAACACCACAAAAACTGTAAACTTAATTGTTCCCTAAATTATTTGACCTTATAATTACAACTGAATGCATTTTAGATATACTCTGTTGTCCTGAGACAATCTTTTTGGCTGCAGCATAGTATTTTGTAGAAGCAAGTTTGTAAAATTCCAGTATACTCCAAAATGTGTTTTTGGGTATTTCTGTTACAAAGTGCAGCAGCTCCCAGTTTTGCTTCTGTGAACCCTTTGCTAGTTTTGTGTAATGAGTCTCTCTACATTTACTCATAATTGGCACATTTTGTTCCAGTACCTGTTGTCCCGTTGACCGCCGTTGAGGGGGTGCCGGTTCCTACCAAGTTCCTGCTCTGCACTGTCACTGTGTAGCGGGAGTTGCAGGACAAGGGGAATTCAAATACTGTGCCATTTGTCCAATATGAGGTCATCACAAAGTGTCTATCTTTATTGTCTTGGTTGCTACCACTGATCTCGGCCAGGTACTCCACCCCACGGCAGACAGTTACACCCCAGGTGACCTTGAGCACCTGCATCCCAGTCTGCATGGGGTACAGCCGTGTCCACACCGCACTGGGGGGGCATGGGACTGTGAAGGAGAGAGTATTTTAATTGGAGGCATAGCTTTGTTCTGTTTTACAGACCTGTCTCTTTATCTGTCTGACTACAACTTCTACAACAGGTTATTAAAGGTACTATCTGGAATGGGTATGAGTGTGGTTATAATAGTTACCTGCTCCCTTGCTATATGGCTGACTGAATGAAGACTTGCATACTTGATTGGAGGCCTGCACTGAGAAGTTGTATGTCAACCCGCACTGTAGCCCTGCCACAGTGCAGAAGGCGTTCGTTGTTTGACAGCAGAGCTGGTTGCTGCCTGTGCTCTGTGCGCATGCCAGGTATTGCACTGCGGTTGTTACCGGGGCCCAGGTGATGTACGCTGTGCTGTTGGCACAGCTGAGGTCCGCTGAGATGCCTGTTGGCTGGCATGGGGCTGGGAACAGAACAGAAAGTTTTGCTTGTTTCTTGTGAATAGTGTGCTGTATCTCGTCAGATTTTCAAAGTGTGTTATTGCGATGTATGTCCACTCCTTTGAATTGTTTCGCCTTCCTGTTGAGGGTTAACTGATCTGCTAGTCAGAGGGACTGTAGGGAAATGCAAAGCACACAGCGCCAGAAAAATGTATGTGCCTGCTTCCTGATTTCTTCTTGTTGCGTACTTGTCACACCTAATTGTATCAGATCGTCATACAAAATTAGCATAACTTGCAACTGAGGTGAGTATTTCCAGGAGTGGTTGGTCTGTGAAAATTCTTCCAAGACTACACCGATGACTCATCCTGGAAGTCAGACTACCATCCATGGAACTGTAGGCCTTGCTTGCCTCAAATAAAGTTAATGTTCATGTTCCCACCATTAGAAAGAGACTGGACAAGAATGGAATTCTTGGGTGAGTTGCAAGGTGAAAACTACCACTAAACAAGAGGAACATAAGAGGCTTTCACCAAAAAACCTCGATGAAGCCTTTTGATATAAAATTTTGTGAACTGATGAGTCGAAAATGGAACTTTTTGGAAGACATGGGTCCTGTCACGTCTAGCATAAAGCTAACACACTATTCCACAATAAGAAAATCATATCAACAGTCAAACATGATGGTGGTAGTATGATGGTGTAGGGATGCAGTGTTGTGTCGGGGCCTGGGTGACTTGCAATGATTGATGGAATCATGTATTCTGCTCTTTACCAGAAAATCTGAAGGTCAAGCACAACTGAATTATGCAGCAAGGCAACAATCCAACGTACAAGAGCAAGTTCACCTTCACCTCTCAAGGACTGTCCAACCCTGCTCTTTCAAGAAAAGTACTTTGCTTTGGGTAATAGCATCTGTTAAATAAATAATACAATACCTGTCTGGATGTTGAAGGTGCTGCTGGCTGGGCTTCGACACTGTAAGTTAGATCCAGTGACATAAAAAGTGTAGAGTGCACTGCAGCGCAAGCTTGGCACAGTGCAGGTGGTGTTGGAGGTGGAACAAGTGGTATTATCTCTGCTAGTGCCCAATGCTGTCACCGCATACGTCTGTGCTCCAGATGCTCGGCCCCATGTAACCCAAACAGAGTTTGTCATGCAGTCTAGGTTACCTGTAACATTCTGAGGTATGCATGGTGCTGCGGGAAAAGAAAACATGAAGCAGAAAGGTCTGCGGTCTCATTTGAAACATTTAGTAACTATCACAACAGGTGCGTTGTTGTTATGTGCAACTGCTCTGCCACCTGAAAGCTACCACATAGGACTGGTTCCCGGAGTAACTATGCCTGATACCTGACAAATCCTAAAGAAACTGAACTAGGAGGAGGGGTCTCAGTGACTTGTTCTAAAATGGAGATCACTGTAACAGTGTGAACATGGTGAACTACTTACATACCTGTACATATATAACTTATGTATCTGTCTCATGGAATCCTTATGTAAAAAGCATAAAATCTGTCAGGAAAATTACTGAGACATTAGATAGGAGTTCCCAACTGTGGCCAGTACGCATATTTCACCAAGCCAAGGAATGCTGGGCGGTTTGTGAAGGGATTAGTTAATTTTCAAAAATAAACCATAGTGTAGCACTGGTGAGATCTGCACGTCCCAGCATGCCTCACAAACACATGTATATAGCCCCGTGTATGTCATTGTAAATAGCCGTTGTATTGTTCTTGTTATAGTAGTTATGGTTAAGGCTGTTTCTTGAATGTGGTGTGTATGTTTGACCATGTCTTATGTGTACCCTGTCCAATCCTCGCATGTCATTAGCTTAAATCTCCCACCTGTGTGTACCTTACAGTTCAGCGTCTGACCACCTTCTGTTTCCGCTTTTGTATTTCGGTTCGGTGCTCATTGGCTGCCTGTTATAGTCCCCTAAATAAGCCTTCTCGTCATTCGCTGTTTTTGCCATGAAGCCTCGGTCGGCCAGTCATCACAATTCATTTTCAATATATTTTCAAAACGCCCCCTGGTGTTTTACTGATCTATGAAATTTTTGTACAACGTAAACTGGTTCCGTGGATACAATAAGGTTGGGGACCTAAATATTAACTACCTGAAGTGCTTCTATGTAGAAGCCTACCTGTAACTATGTAAGAAGCAGGGCTGGCAAGACTGAAGCAGCGCACCCCAGTCGCAGTGGCTTGCACAGTGTAGTTCTGGCCACATCGAAGGTCCACAAGATCACAAGTGCTGTTTCTTGACCTGCACCAAGTCTGATGGCCCTGGGATGATGAGGCCTGGATGACAACGTCGACCACACCATTCCCTATCGCCCATGACAGTGTGGCCACATTGTTGGTGCAATTCATAGTACTATTCACAATCACAGGTGGGCATGGAGCTGGAAGACACAAATATATCATTCCTTACCGTGCTGAAGCAATAGTTCTAAAAGTCATTACGCACCTAAATATTTTCCCCCTAAAAGCCTAGAACCTTATGTCCTTGTTACCCTACCAGTTGTCATGACAGCACTTGTCCGCAGAGTGCTGTTGCACATTCCGTCATCAGCTAGCACAGTTATGTTATAGGTCTCCCCACACTGCAGACCATTCAGCTGACAGGTAGTGCTGCTTGTGAAACACTGGAATGACCTGCTGGCTGCGGCCAACACTGTATAACGATGGGCCCCCAGGCTGGCATCCCAGGATACCATTGCTGTACTGGTATTGCAGGATAGGTTGGTAGCCACGTTCGCTGGGCTGCAGGGAACTAGAGAGAGTGAGGAGGTTGAGTCAATTCTCTTCCATAAGACAAGACTGGGAATGCCCTCTGGGAAGAGCTTGACAGAAGCTTACCTGTAGACACAGAAATGGCAGGGCTGACGGTGCTGTTGCATTGACTATCCAGGGCGAGCACACTAATGTTATACTGCTGAGAGCACTGCAGCTGGCTGAAGGAGCAGGAGAGGTTGGCTGTTGTACAGGAATTGGAGTAGCCATTCGAGCCCAGAATCCTGGCAGCATAGGTCCTAGCACCACGGCTACTGTTCCAGGACACCAGCAGTGTATTTGAAGCACAATCCACGTTCCCTTGGACAAGCTGAGGAACACATGGCACTACGGGAAAGAAGTGTGACTGGTCACATCAGGACCACAATGCAAAAGTGGAAAGGCATACCTTACCAGGGAGTCAACTCACCAGTGCGTATGGCTTGTGTCACGCTTGGAGGGCTGCGGCAGTCATTACTGGAGGCTGTGACATTGGAGGTGTAATTCTGGCCACAAATCAAACTGCCGATGGTGCAACTGGAATTCCAGCTGCTGCACAATTGCACAGTGCCATCTGCTGATCTGATGCTCACACTGTAGTTCAGCGGATCTGGGTTTGGATCCCAGCTTACTGTTAGGGTGTTGCTGCCACAGTCAAGGCGGTTCTGGATGTTCGAGGGGGTACATGGACCTATGATGAAGAAGACACATGATTACATTTCAATATACAAAATCAATGGGCAATGGGTTGTCTGCATATCTTCAGATTTAACTAAAATGAACTTCACTGTGTTGTAGCACATCTCTTACACTCATGGCAGCATCAGGATAAAGGAGACTCAGGTCACCTTACCCGTTTTCAGGGTGAATGGTGTGCTGTTCGGACTTTGACAGCTCGTGTCACTGGCTGATACAGTGAAGTTGTAATTCTG
>JAODLD010000049.1:7024887-7035978 GCA_026781065.1 Mormyrops boulengeri
ACAAATAGATAGATATTTACATGTAACTAACTAAACAGTATTTACCTATACTAAGACAATTATTACAAATTATATGGGTTTGGAAAAAAAAGTTTATGTAAAAATATGAAACAGTAACTTTGATGTTTCACTTAAGATGCCACGACACAATTTAAGTTTACCTGTTACGGCTGTTTGCGGCGACGAAGAGCACAGGACACTCATGAAGTGAAACACTTTCAAAATCACATTGTAAGTGGTACCCGGTCTCAGCCCCTGTACCAGCCGTTCGGTGCTGGTCGGCCCTACGGTAACTACAGTCGGCGCGGAGGTAGCCCCGCTTGTCCTCACGTCCAGAAAATAATTCGTGGCTGAAATGTATCTTTTCCATTTCACATTCAAGGAAGTCGCTGATGGAGATGTTATCGATATGATTGAACAATCTAAAAAAAAAAAGTTTAAAAAAACGAAATTCGTCTATAAACAGACAATAAAATTACTTTGTTGCATTTTAAAACAATACAGATTACTATTATAAATATAATACGCATTATATAGCCTATATGTACGTAGGCCTATCTATACACACATTGTATGTGGCTATAATGTAATCTTAGTATATCATACACATTTAAACGTCACTAGATGAACTTTTACATTTTCCTAAAAATAGTGAAGTGAAAAAAAACAATACCTTGTGCCTGTATATACTGAATCTGGAAATAAAGCGAAAATAAATTAAAATACATAACACATCTTTTCAATTATTATTATTAATATTAATATTATGTTTTTATATTGTTGATGAACAATATTTACCTGAATCAGTGAAGTCAGTATTAAAAAACAGGTTCCCAAGAATTCCATCTCTAGCAAAAATCAAGATATCCCAAATGGCTGACACATGGATGCCAATAATCAATTCCTTTCAGAAACTGTTCAGGTGGTACTCTGGGTGGAAACCAAAAAGTTAGGTCGAAATAAATACGGGTAAACTCCTCATGCCTTCAGGCTCAACGGTGTTACGGGAAGGTTCAAAAAGCGAAAGGTTTCCATTGTAAACCGGAAAGCAGCTGACCTTGTGTAACGTAACACCGTCAACTCTCTATATGCTTCAAACTTGCCACGGTCTGCCGCTGGTCCTCAACATTTTGTAAGTTATACGTTTGAAACTTTACTTTAAGTACTACTAACTCATGACTGACACTTATAATGTACAACATAATCTGTGACATATTAAAAAATCCTTTTTGTTGCAGTCTGACATAAGAGAAAATAATTGCATTTTTAGTGTTTATAGTGTCAGATTACAGAAATTGAATGAAACGAAATGGAGACCCAGGAGGAAGTATTTCTATGAGCCCTATAAATTCCTGTGGGAAATCTAACGGCTGAACAGGGATGATCACCTGCGCAGGTCCTTTCTGACGCATTGAGGATTTATCATTAGAATCGTATAATCCAGGTGGAAGCGAGCCTGTCATAAGCAAGAGCGGTGATTGGGTATAGCGTGATTTCGTGCTACTCTTCTGCTATATTATAGAAGCGAACATTATTTATTTGCTTAAATCACATCAGTGCGTTTTCATACATCCATCTTGTAACCTCTTATCCTAGTATGGGAATACAGAACCGCAATTCCAGTACAATACTTTGGTTTGATTGGTTCAATTTTAAATTACAATATCTTTAATTAAATCGAATGGGATCCTCTAAAATAAACTTGAGAGATGAATATGCTTTATGAATGAATTTAAGAAAAATATTTTGAAATTTATTTAGAACATGTTTTTTGCGGTGGCATGCGCAGGTAACCTAATAGTTTATTTGTTATTTTGGCATCAGTTTTACTGTGGAAATTGTATTTATTATTTACTCAATGTTTCTCCTGGCGTTCAAGCAATATAATATTCATCAATATTATAAGAATGATCAATCTTCCCACCCTGCCTGATAACCATATATTCTGTGCAGGTTTGCGGGGATTTCATACAAAACTTGTTTTAAAACTGGTTTTCAGGAAGTTAGTTTCAAATCAGCCTCACAGTATTGTAAAATATTGTCTCATAAACCGGTTGTGGGTTCACAAAACTGTTTTGTTTGTGTACGTAGATGACTTAATTGAAAATAAAAAATACAGAGAAAAAGTCTCGTTTATTTATTTAGAAACGGACATTCAATTGTTGCATTTTAAACGGTGCACGGTATTATTGAGTGGCTCTGCAGTATATATGTGTGCGCGGTCCATTAAAAAAATCTACTTAAATACATAACTAATAATGTTTTATATATTTCTGTTGTTTTATTATGTTTAAGTCTTGGACAATATTTACCTGATGTCAGTATTTAAAAAGGCTCCCAAAAGTGCATCTATAGCAAAGATATCCAAAAGCATTGATGTATGGATATCAATAATAAAAACTTGTCTGATTTTCTTTCAACACACAAACACAACACAAAGCATTACAAAACTGTCTGGCCTTCAGTTCCAGTTTTTGAAGATCTAGAAGACTATGTTATTAAACATAAACCGTCATAAGGCACATTTAACCTTCTTCAATTATTTGTACAGATTAATAATTTCTTCACAACAATATTATGATGCAAAGAATTCGTTTTATTTCAAGACACATTCGACACAGAAATACATCCTTCATAGGTATAGATGGGCAGATACGTATACGCCTACTTTGAGATATTCGTCGCACTTTCTTATATGTCATCCAGAAGGGAATGTAACATGGTCCTAGGGCTACCCATCGGGCAACGCGGCATGCTAGACGGATGCCAACTGTAAATAATGTAAATAGCTGTGTAGTCAGCATGTACGTATTCTGTCGCTATTGTGCCATGCGTTAATGTTATGTGTAGTGTTTAGTGTTAATTGTTGTAAATAACAGTGTGTTGTGCGCCCACCGTGTGGTGTGTGAGTAGTGGGCAGTCTGTGTGAGTTGGTAGAGTGAACACAACGTACCCATAAAGGCTATTTTTATACTTTTCCGCACTTTTTGTTGGAGACATTTTATTGCCTGGTACTCGCGCCACAATATGTTACAATTCTAAAGCTAAAAAAGATAGTTAACAATTAATCGATTATTAATCGTATGCTGGATAACCCATACGGGGCTTAATTGGGTATGAGAATTGTTTGAAGGAATAATATGTAGAACATTCCTGTTTAATATGTTGTGCTTCAATTGACGAACTGTTACAAGAATCGTTTAAGTCGTCATTCTTATAGATCATTTGGGTCCAAACCATCGCATTACAATATATTCTAGAATATATAATCGCATTTTATGAATATATAGCAAAAGAAATATTTCAGCGACGAACATGTCCCTTAACACCCACTACAGTGATCACATGATATCCATGTCTCACAATCATCAATGTCTATTGTATTTGCTAAGATTGAATTCAACTTTAGTTAAATCTCAAGTTCAATAATGTTAATTCAAATATTATTTTTGTATTGCATTTAAGGGAAGGTATGCACCGTTATTATGATTAAATGAAAGGGATTTCCAAAACAGAAACTTTTCCCCAGTGGCTGGTCTGGCAGGTATGCTGTAAAACAAAAAGTAACTTGAGCTACTGAGAGACAATCAACTGTTTCTTTTCACTAATATCACCATTCATACAGTGTCACACAAGAGCGGGACCTATACAGTACCTTTGTTAACGTGCAATTTACAAGATGGGTTTAAAATAAGTTGTGTCATTAACAGCACTTTAAAACAATAATTGCACTTAAGTTTCCACATCTTTGTATAAAGCTTGGCTGCAGTTTTCCACTTGTATTTTTACTGTATATTTTAAAGCCAAAGATAAATTATGGAAAATTAGTTTATACAACTAATGTAGCATGTTCAGCTTGTTACATATTCCACAGGTTTTTATTGAGGAATTAATATTTACTATAAAAGATAATTTTGCAAGATTTCATTCTTTTACACACAATTATAGACTGACCAAGGTTTAGACACTAAATAAAAGCCAAATTACGAAAGAGCGTTTGCAATTACAAAAGCCAGAATGTTGTATAAGATATGACGTATTTTACAAAATAACATACACGTCACCGGTTAATGCACACTTCTCCTCCTCTTCCAGGACATTACTGAAAAGACGGTAAAAAAAAAGTGTAAAATCAATTAAGTGCACAAAATAAAACACTATCAAAATCAAATAAGTGAATTAATGTGTTATTGAATGTTTATCACATGGTAACGGGTACTGAAATTATTGCCACTAACCATGTTTCATAGATTTGATAGTTCACAAGTACCTACCCATTTCGATATCACTCGCATAACAGGAAACTGAAACGCCAAAGAACAGATATTAAAAACAAATTCAATGTTTTTTTTTTTCTGCATGCAGTGTTTGAAGAGGTGAAAACGAAAGGTTTTTATGAATGAGGACTAACTTCTTTAGTTTTCTCAGTCATGTGTTGTAGCGATATGGTGACGGTAAATTTGGCACTTACCGGAATACCTCCTCCTGGGACAGAACTCGACTTTGGCGCCATCTGGTGACAGAGGGGCTACTACAACAGTGTACATCTCACCGCATACAATTCCGGTTATATCACAGGAGTTTTTGCCTGGATAAGACCTACAACTGTAGTTGGAGCTCATGCCAATCAGGATAGCCGTGTAATTGCTGAGAGCTCCAAAGGAGTGCCAGTATACACGGATAGTGTTATTGGGCATGCTGTACAGCCTGATGTTGGACGGACAGCAATCACCTGGAACATGAAGGAAACAATTGAAAGTATCTGTTCAACTGCCGCTTAGATAAGAGATATTAAACTGCCAACTATGGGTGTTTATCAATACCTAGAACGCCAAGAGCTTACTAGTTTTCTTGGCAAGAGCAGTCTTGCTAACTTGCCTCCCAAGATTGAACTTGGGACCCAATGAATCATGGGATTGGTCACATTCATGAGAATGCAACCTATGCATCTTTGATATTTGGGGCGGGGCAAGAACGACATATAGAGATTTTTATCGTCTTCTGAACTTCTGTTTTTGAGAATTGAAGCTACATGTATACTTCAGCAATGTAAGATGAGGTCAAATGGGTATGCGAGAACGCAAGGATGGCCAAGTAGGCATATTGATCAACACCCTATATTTACCAGAGGAGAAGCCATGGTATGTACACTCGGACTTCTTCCCTGTGCTACTGATGACGTCCAGCGACACAGTGTAGTTTGTCCCACAGGTGATGCATCCCATCAGACAGTGTGGGTTGATAGTGTGGCACTTGGCATCACCCCTAGGTGATTTCAGTGACGCAATGTAAGACCGGGCTCCTGTAGCTGCTGGCCAGGTGACATTTGTCATGGCCCGGGTCACCTGTTTTACTGTCAAGCCCCGGGGACAACAGGGTCCTGGAATCATAAAAAGTATATATGATGTTAGACTTCATCACTAGCTTATTCAATGTATAACGATTAGCTTTCCATTTTATGTAAGCTACCTGTTTCCAAATTTTGAGAGTAACTGGGTAAACTCTGTCCAACGCTTGTGTTGGCAAAGGCAGTGATTTCATAAATGGAACCACAGGTGAGGTTCGAGACCTCACAAAATGATCCTCTTGACTGACAGGAGCGGGAGTCTGACTGGCCCACGACATTCACCATATAGTTAGCATCATTGTTGCTAGCACTCCAAGAGATGTTAACAGAGGACATGTTGGTTTGCATGATGTTCAGAATCTCTGGGGAACAAGGAGCTGAAACAAGCAGTAGATGAATATCAGGAATAGACAACTGATGTCCCAGCAGTGTTGATACTTCTTAAACTGCGAAAGGCTATGGATATCATTTGAAAGATTTACCGGTCTCTGCAGAGTAAGGTTTGCAAGTATGGGTGCAGCCCCGGATCTCACTGCATGGCATGACCACAACATTGTATACGGTGTTGCAGCTGAGGTCAGAGAGCACACAAATGGGGGCTGTGTCGTTACAGTTTATGAGATCAGATGCGCCGACCGCCTTGGTCTCGTAAATGTCAGCGCCACGACTGGGGGTCCAGGTGATTTCGAGGGTCTCAGTGGATATCAGGGAGACAGATACATTATCTGGACAGCAAGGTGCTGGAGACATTGGAAATTGAATTAGTTAGTTATTTAAGTGAATTCATTTCTTAAAACATTCAAAACTATCAAAATAATGGTACCTTAACTTCATAGTTATGTAAGTTATATTAGTATATACCCGTTGCCCCCAACTATTTTTCGCATAGGGTCAAATTCCCCCAGCAACACAAAGCCAAGTTTCGGAAAACTTTACTTAAGGCCATGTTTTTAGTAATTGATGAACAGATTCATAATGCATTATAATGCATTCATAAAGCATTATAAACATGGCTATAAATATTTATAAAACGGCACAACATATTATAGCCATGTCTATTATGCAAATTAAGCTCTCTTCTATAATACACAATAAATACCTTTATAATGCAGTACAAAGCATCCTTAATGCTTATACCGACCATTATAATGCATTATGAAGGTATCTATAGTGAGACATGAGAGTATACAGTATATACTGTATACATGCGAGCTTCGTAAAGCATTCATAATGCATAATACACATGGATATAATGTGTCATGCCTGTTAATCAGTATTTATAGCCATTTTTATAATGCTTTATGAACACATTATTTGTTAGGAATGTGTTTATAGATTAATAAAAACATGACCTTAAGTAAAGTGTTACCCCAAGGTCCACTGTTTCCACATAGATTGTAACCCATCCCTGTACTGTAAGTCGCGTTCGATAAATGAGTAAAAAGTAGATGTGAAAAAATGCCTTTGGGGGGGGCGTAGTTTGGGCCGGTCAGTCTGAATTGAATTAAGTAATAGAGGTGGCTGCAAACAAATACTGCCTAAATAAGATAAGATTGCTTCTTATCAATGGGTGGTTGTTGTACATGGCTTACGGTAGACATGTTTATTTATAGGAATATATGAGATTTAATGGATTTCAGTTATGGGAGCTGAAAGTTATGGCCTTACTGGTGGTATAGTTGATTATTGGTCCTGGTGGGCTGACTCCAGCCAAGTTAAATGCAAAGACTGTCAGCAAGAATGTGGTTCCACACTTGCAGCGGAAACTGCAAGCGTTGCCGGTGGTGTTGCATAGCTCCTCGTTTTCATTGTCGCTCATTACAAATGCCTTGAAGTAATCCACAAAAAGCACCTCTTTCCACATTATAGTGCAGTTCTCAGCGACTGGCTCCTCTGCCCAGAGAGAATCTGGCGGACATGGGACTGGGGAAACACAGAGGAAGAAACATCATTGCGGTTCTATGATTATTTGCTGCTACAGGAACCGTGTAAGTATTGTTATTTTTTATCGACAACTCAAGGGTCTTGCAATAAGAAATGTAGCATATTGTGGCAGTATTCATGTAGTATGTATTACTTTTGTGACATGTTACAAAGAATCACAATTTCACTTTCCCCAGTTGGCTGCATGGTGTGGTTAAAAATTTCCCATTGGTGGATATTAAATTTGCTATTTTGCAATACATTGCTTGTTGCTTCCACTGTAGTTTGTCTAGGGAACTTACAAGTGAGGAAGTCCTCTGGATTAGAGGGATAACTTGGACCAGCCTGGTTCTCAGCAGTGACAGTGATTGAATGGTTCTGCCCGCAGAGCAGTGGCGAGATAACACAGTAGCTATTGGTGAAAGAACTGCAATTTTGTCCTGTAGAGCTGATGACAAAGTAGCTTTCTGCTCCGCGCACGCTGTCCCAGTAGACAGCCACGCCCACAGAGCGTCCTGACGCCAGCATTATGTAAACAAACTCTGGCACGGGGGGACCTGTGCAGATATGCAAACCAAGTGACGATAAAACTTCTGATGTAATATTCAAATTCAAATCAACTCGCAAAATGAGAATATGTTCTAGGCACATCTAGTACATATGAAGGCAGCAATTTGCTACCATTTTCTCACATATGTCAATACACCTGAACCCTGGGCCTTACGTGTAATCTGACAGATGTAGGCATCACCACTCGGGAGATGATCGGAGCCCCATGCATTTGCACTGATACAATAGGTGGTGCCAGGTTCCAGATCCGTGAAGGTCATCGTGGTGTTTGTAGTGTTCACCTGGACCATAATGCTTGAGCCCTCCTCTGAAAGGGACAGTGTGTACAACACTGCGTGTTCCACCATTTCCCAGGTTAAGACAATGCTGTTGTTGGTGGGAGAGGATGCGTTGAGCTCCATGGTACCCACCACTGAAGGTACAAAGAAGAGACACTATGAAGCCAGACTCTGGGTATTTCAACATGTAAAAATTCAGCCAACTTTTTTTTTTACAGTGGTCAGCCAAAAGCTAAATTAGTGAATTGGTAATAATCTGGAATAAATAATCTAGAATAAAAACGCACTTTTTTTCTTCTGAAACATTCACCTAGCACTAGTTGCTAAGACCTGTTGTTGCTAAGGTATGTTCTTACTATTGTAAATTTAACCTCTTACTTTGCCAGGTCAGCTAAAAATGAAGCATGATTTTAGGCTGAAAGGAATCTGATCATACTTTTGGTTTACTTTGCATTATCCTGTTGGAAAGGTATCAGCCTAGTTCTCAGGGTTTATTTTTTCAAAGTGTGCAATGCAAAAGATACAGTTTCTACCAAAGTTATGACCCTGGAGGCAGACCATCATATTGTATAACACTACGTTATAGCGTGTTCATTATACTACGGTTAATTAACACTTACCTCAATGCAACACAATTACTCAAAACTTTCAACAGTAATCGCAAAATATCAAGCTGGGAGGTGTTCCATGCAGATAAAACACTCTTCAGGTGACTTCTTTTGGCCGCGGCAATAGCAGCAATCGTTTGTTATTCTGTTTCAAATTTTATTGTTAATGGAGGATCCCAGCTAACAGGGAACGTTCCCAGAACTTTATCCAGCGTTTTGTAAAGGTATTCTCTAAACCGTTAATGGAGCGTTATTTTCACGTTTTACATTTTATCAAAGGTTCTGTCAATGTCAGCAGCGTAACATTATTACCTGAACATCATTTTAACGTAATTAATATTGAAAAATTTCTTTTATAATAAAAACATTATTTTGTAAAGGCCTATATTGCGACGCGTTGCCCACCCTCGAATGTTTTATTTGTTCGTAAATTAGTATTCTTAGTTGCAGTATAGAAATTGTATTAGTGGGATAACATTCTGGGAACATCTGGAAAATTGGACATATCTTAATCGTAACGTTCATTAAACGTTCCTAAACGTTCCTAAAACGACACGTGGTACCTGTCTTCACGATCTTGACCAGAGACGGTTGGCTTCTTCCTCCACCGTTGACAGACATGACACTGACTGCGTATTCAGTGAACGGCTGGAGACTGCTTAATGTTGCTGGGGTGTCGGACACTTGGATTTCAGAGAAGAAGTCCAAGGCTTCAGACTCCAGGCGCACAATGTAGGCGCTCGCCCCGAACATCCGGCTGAAATCCACGGTGATGCTGTCGCCTTGTTCCGAGTACGCATCATTGATAACCGGAATATCGGGGGCTGCACACAAGTTCAGGAATAACTTCATCATTCGCATTAATTGCAGATATTGATTGTCGTCTATTTCAAATCAGAGATCCCGCTTACCAGTGGTTCCTTCGATTTCTGCGCTGATCAAGATACGACCCATGTCATCCATAGCATCAACTCGTACAATGTACACAGTGTTGGGGGAAAGGGAAATCACTGAACCAATTATTACATTTTCACTGAAAAGGGTGAAGACGGGCGGTTCTGATGAACTTTTTGGTGTTGCTGTGATCTTGTATGAACTGGCGATTGATTGAGGAGTCCATTGTGCCGTTATACTTTTTGATGTTACCGTATAGATAGACAAAGTAATACCTGGGGAAGGAAATATTCAGTATAAGGGCATTAATAATTTCTCATTTGGAATTTATTGATCTAAAAAGGCAAAGTAACAAGTTATACTGGCTAGACTAGATCATCGGAGAACTACAGTAGGGCAACCCCATAAATTAAATATAATAGCCTAATTACCATCTTGAGCCGCACAAATCTGTAAAAGAAGCACAAAGTACATATTTATTAAGGTTGACAGCGATTACGATTGTGGTTTTAAAGTCTACAGACAACGTGGATAAAAACACGGTCTATCGTTAGGGTTTTCCCTATAGGCATCCGATCACATAACAGAACAAGATCATTATTATAAATGAACTCATGCACAAACAGACAAACTCGTGCTGTTTATTTTTCACATCATGTAGTCTAAGACAGCCAGTTTCTGGAAAACGCGCAGGCAAATACAGATGAGGAAATTAGTGGACAATTACATGTAATTCATGTATTAATTCCAACGTTCAGCTAAAATGTAATCTTACCGTAGAGAAGCCCAAGGCTAGTAAAACAAACGTAAAACATTTTAAATATTCCCGTCCCATTCTTCCAGCGTTCACAGTTTCGGGGGCAATCGTTATTTCACCCTGATGGATACTTCTTTTTTATTAGATTCTGCTTGAGGCTTTACTTTACGTTTTCCTACCTTTTTACCACACTAATTTTATTGTTCTGCCTATGGCCTACCCCTCCCTCTAACTGGAAGGGTGGGAACCTATCAGGTATTGAAAAGAAAGTATGGCTATGCAAAATGTTGGGCCAGGAATTCAATATGGTCCGAAATCGCGGAAACCTAGCTTTATTTATGAAGAAATTGGGTCATTCCAAGATTAGGTGAAATACCTTCCGTCGGGTAGGACACTTATATTTTTTTATACTTCAAGTTTATATAAACATATATACATATATATTTTATAAACATATATACATATATATACAAATAGTACAAAACAACTTCGAACAGTACAAATACCATTAAATGCTTTAATCGTTTTTAGTTTGTTTTAAACTCTGGAAATGTCACTCCTTTTAAGGGGTGAATTTGTTTGTCACAATGTTGCATTCATGGGACACTGCGCGCTTTTATGTTTATATATAATTAACATAATTTATGTGACGCTATGCAAATATAATACAACCCCTTTAGGCCGGCCGTGATTACCCCCCCCACCCCCCCACAG
>JAODLD010000049.1:7044568-7072196 GCA_026781065.1 Mormyrops boulengeri
TGCCCCAGTTACCCATCCAACGGGGGTCATGTGGGACGGTCTTTGGTTGCCCCCCCCTACCCCTTCGGCGCCAATGTCATTCCCTGTGTCCACCCCATTCCCTGCCCTCTGCGTGCCCCCCCCCCCCCCCCCTGGCGGGTCAGCTCAGCAGTTGACGGCATTGGTAAATTTCTTCCTGTTTTCCATCAGCCACGTTTGTGCAGTTTCTTTTCTTTTTTTTTTTGTTATTTGCTGGAAGAGGTGTGTCGGAAAAATATGGACTGCTAAATATGGACTGGTGTGATGTTAGAGTAAGCTTTGAGGGCAGTGTGTAGCTCAGTGGCTAAGCCTCTGTGTCTGCGATCAGAAGGTTGCCGGTTCGAGCTCAGCCTCAGCACATCTGCAGGTCCTTGAGCAAGGCCCTTGTCCCCCCCCCCCCCCCACCAGCTCCCTGAGCGCTGCTGTGAGTGGCTGTGAGCTTACTGTCACCTACAGAGAGCAGGGGGGAGCAGGGGCGGCATAATTTCCCCACAGGGATCAATAAAGTATCATTATTATTATCAATAGGTTTAAGCCCTGAGTGGTCGTGATTTAAATGTGGGTCCATAACAAAACCATTTCTGGTTTTAATGTGCACTATTTTGTGTCTGGAAAGCCTTATACTCATTTTGACCATCACTTTCGTAGCTCGACAAGTAGTGCGTTGCGCTAACAATGCAAGGGGCGTCGCCTCAAACACAAGCAGTATGCGTACATTGAAACCCTTCCCTCTACTGTAAGTCACTTTGGATAAAGGCGTCAGATAAATGTAACTATAGTTGTACATTGATTGGCGTCAGTTTCCCCTTTATGAAACTATTGTGTTTGTATTACAAATGTCGTCATGAAATGTATTTGGGGTCAGGGCACCTTTTGAAAAGTCCTGGATTAGGTCATATTTTCCTGTGCGTTTCAGGATACAGTGTACTGCGATGCTCCCAGTTAGTCACCAGTAAGACAGGATAGCCCCACAGGTTCTAATTCCAGCCTTTTAAGCACTTTCACTCAGTTACTCTACTCTGTTATTTCTTCAAACTCTACAATGTGTCTTCCACTAATCTTGTAAAATTACGTATAATTTCCGTGTCATTTATTTACATGAACTCCTAAGTAAATCATGGAGCCACGCGGATTGGGTTTAGCATTTACAAACTTAATTTGACATCCTCAGCTTAAATAATTTCTATGGTTATTGCTAGCTAGTTATAGTGCTTACCTAGGGTTTTCACGTCTTGAGTGAGTGTCCTGACTGGAACTGTGATCTGCAGGATGTTTTAGAAAGAAAACTGGATACCAGAGAGTGGCCCCACCAGAGCACAGGTCCGTCAGCCTGGAACGGATCTGGAGCCGTGAGGTACGGGCCGAGTCACATGACAGGTGGTGGTTTAATGGACATCTTCGTGGCAAGAGTTGGTCATGTTTGTGGCTTTGGGTAGAAGTTCATAGACCCAGGCTGCATGTACTGTGTTCTTTGAGGTCATGAGAAAGATTCTCAGGGTGGTGGTCATTCTCACAGTGCCCGTCAGAAGCATAAGCCCAACGCTCAAGATGAACGAAGAAGTGGCTCCCGACTCATCATCTTCATCATTGGGGGAGTCGGCTATTCCGAGATGCGCTGTGCCTACGAGGTGATGCAAGCGGTCAAGTCCTGCGAGGTCATCATCGGTGAGTGTCAGTGCTCATGGTTGGCCTTTGTTCCATTTATTGTTTCAATATGGTTTTAATATGTTTTTGCATGTTTTTTTCCCCCCTGAAAGGATCCTCTCATATCGTCACACCAACCAGTCTGTTAGACGACATCAAGGCCCTCAGCAAAGCCCCAATGGAAACCTTTGAAATAATGGATGAAAAGTCTACGGCTAAATAAGTTTTTGCGGGGTTACATTATAAACTTCAATTTTAAAACCTAATAGATCTTTTTTTTTTTTTTTTTTTTTACATATCTACTTTTCAAATAACTTTAGTTTTATCTTGTTCACTTAGCATTTTTAACCACCACTCATAATGTTCCATGTTGGAAAGTTGTGAAGAAACATAGTTAAATACTGACATTTAAATATTCTTTACTACTAAAACACACTATAGGAATACACGGCATTTTCTTCATGCTTGCTATTTAATTGAAGTCTTGTTCCTGGAGTCGCAAAGCCTTTTATTGTTAAATCTCCAAAAAAAAAGCCTTCACTAATAAACGCAAATTTGCACGATTAAACATTGAGTGCAGTCTTACCCTGATCTTATGAATTGGGGTGTCGTGGTCCCTTTTGTTTTGTTTGCAAAAAGGAAATATGAACAGGGCTTACATGTGAGGTGAGTTTTACCAAAATCACTACAGCCGGTTTTACACGTGACAGGCCAGCTGACGTTGTGGCATATGAGCAAAGGTAGTAACTATACTGAATAAGCCATTTTGGAAAGTTGTCATCTTTCCAGCGATGTGGAGCTGTTATCTTCCTAAAAACAGACAACATGCAGTCAGGTGGATAGAAAAGTAAGAAGGCCTTTGGGAAAAGGAACGAGCATCTTTTTTTTTTCTTCTTTGCATGTCCGGAAGAGTGGGTTGGTGGAGGTGTGGCTCACTCGCTCTACAACAATTGAGTGTCTGAAATTGCACTGGGAACTTCTGTCTTCTCTGCCGGCGCAGTACAACGAAGAAACACAATATGCCACAACAAAACGAGTCGTGAAGCGGGCACCGTAGGGGTGACTCGCGAGAAGAAAGCTGAGGTGTTCGGCAGAAACCCAATAAGCATCGCTTGTTCGCAACCGATTGTCTGTGATGGGCCGTGGTGGATGGCCATTGGTGTCGGATGAACACTGGGTGTGACCCGTTCTCAGAGGAACTGGTGTAATGTTGGGGAAGGCTGGCCTACTTTCACAATGGATATAATAGAGCTAGCAGCTGGGTGTGCAAGTGACATGGAGTCAGGTTAGTGAGTAGTGTTAGTGCGCCATCTTGTGTTTGTTACCAGTTGTGGCCATAATGGCTAGAATGGAATGCTAAAAGATAAATGTAGGTGTATTATGAAAAATAACCATTGGCTGTAAACAGGAATAACAGTCTGTTAAAGACAAGTTTATTTTCCCTGAGTATTTAACAGTGCCTTTCGAAAGATTAAATATTAAGCATTTGTGGAGGATTTGCAGTGTCAAGGTGCCATCTGGCTTTTGGAGTTTAGCCTTCCAGCTTGTGGGCTGAAACCATGCAGCTTCCTGTACAGCTCTGCTTTGGCCAGGTCAGCCGACAGTCTCAGGGCCATCTGGTCTGTCGTTAGCTTCATGGTCCACGCGGCCTCGATAGCCCGATCTAACGTTTGGCTGATGTTTTCCTCCTGGTGGGTGGGGAATGAGTATGATTGCATAATTCTAAGCATGAAGCCCTTCTTTATGTGATAAAACTCGTATCGGCGATAGCGTTGCGAAATCCTGAGAATTTTCCTGTTAATTCCCATATGTTCCCATTAATTCCCATGAGAACTTGGAATATTTCCAAAATTGCCCAGCTCAACTTCCCATGGAATGGAAGGTTTCCAGAAATTTTCCACCCCTTTGGTATCTGGTATGTTATTCCTGCTCTTGCCATGCTGAAAGTATGTCTGTCAACGAGCATTTTCCTAAAACGTGACCTGACTTGCTGTTCAGACTATAACCGTAATGTCTGGATGCAACAGAAACCAGCACGCCCATCGGCCCCTGAGGGTTGGGTTTGCCTCAAGCCCTGAGGAATTAACTGTCCTCACCTCGCTTTTGTACTTGTGGTGACTCCTGACCCTGCGGGTGGAGTGAGGGGAATGCCCTGACTTCAGAAAGGATGGATGGTGAGGCAGAAGGGCAGAATCTGATTGGCTACCAGGGAGTCTCCATCCAGTCTTAGGCAGCTGCTCCATGTCTGCAAAGCTAGAGTACCGTTTATCATTACATAGGCATATAACAGCCAACATAAGCCATAATATAAATACTTACCTAGCAGGTAAACTACAGGATGATCGCCAGATTTTGTCAAATGGTGGATTGATAGGTTGTGTTGCATGATGGGTGCTTTTTCGGAATGAATAATGCCTCTCTTTGGAGAGGGTGGAGCTCCGTCTTGCTACAGAAAAACAGGAAAATGTAGACGTTCCAACAGTTTGCTAAACCCAGTGTTTCTCAAACGGGTCCTCGCAGACCCCCAAGACAGTCCAACGTGGAGGGAGCAAAAATGTGGACTGTCTGGTGGGGGTTGGGAGGGAGCAGGGACTGGGATGGGGAACACTGCCTTAACCCCATGGTAGGCAGTGAAAAGGTCTGCATTACACTGACTATGAATCCATTATTTACCAGGTTAATATAGATTAGTGCCTGAATGGAATAGTCCTCTTCATCTTTACAAACTCCACATCCAACATAGCATTTAAAATTTTTATATTAATATATTTATAGCAATACTTTTAAAAATATTATGTTTTACTTTTTAATGGTAGGCCTGCACAAACTTCAGAATCCAGAATGTAATTTTTCAAAATAGATCAAATTATTGCCGATTCTATGTAACCTGATCAAGGAATTCCCTAATTTCTACATCCAAATGTAGCCACTTACTTCTTGGATCCATATCTGAGGAGCTTCCATTCTCCACCAGGAGTGGGTTTGTGCTGGTATTCATCAGAGCTTCATGTCTGTGTCGTGCAAGTAGGAAGCGATTACGGGGGAAAAAGCAAGTGAGGAAACGGTAAGTAGAAACACTAGTGTAACATTTAAAATATGAAATTTACTCTCAATACTATGGTTGGATAGTGTTTGTTCGTAGCTGCAGAGCTTGTTACCCGGTGGAGGTGGTTTTGCTGTGAGCTCTAGGCTTTCTTTTCCGCCTTGTATCCTGCGTAAACCTTGAGGCCAGGTAGTCCATCCGTTTAGCAATGTAAGGCAGACACAACAGACTCTGCACCAAATCCCGCTTCAGACTGCTCACCTCACTCTGGAGAGCTAGAATGAAATCGCTGTCGGCCACAGCGTAGACACTAACGTCAGTGTTTTCTCGGCTGGTACTGGTGCTGATAATCACGAGTTGAATCCAAAAGTGACATTATGAGAATGAAGTTAAACCAGGGACTGCAAAAGCTGTGCCAAATGGCAAGGTTAAAGAGGCCTCCTGGTGTGGCGAGGAATATGAGTGTAAGATGTGGGTTTGTTAGGTGCCCTGTGAATGGATACCCCACCTGTGACAGGAGCAGGTGTGGGACAATGTCTTGGCGCTCGTCCTGTCCCTGGACCGTGTGCGGGCCTTGGGCAGATTCCCCACATGGGTCTCCTGGTCATGAGCGTGGGAGTCCTCAGCTGTCCACTCTGCTTGCAAATTCACACAAAAGAAACACCAGTTATTTTATTGTGAATGCCATCTTCCAACAAGACTTTCCTAAGTTACAAGGGTGGTCTCTCATGGATCCCCCTTACTGGCCTTGTGACAGACAGTGCTGACAGTCTTGGGATGCTTGCATAATTTTGTAAAAATGTTGTTGTCATCGGTTTCATAACACTAGTCCTTTGGCAAGCAATGTTTAACATATCAGCACATACAGTATCTTTGGCACAGAAGTATTCATTTAAAGTGTCAATTTTTTTTGACCAACTCATTCAGTTGTGTTTTTGACATTTTACTATTACTTGCAACTATTGTCACTGGTTCTCAAATGGATACTAAACACAAATGTTTGGTGTTTTATGTTATTGCAGAGGTGTTACCAAGTGAAAAGCACCCACTGAGATTGCTCATCAATGGAATTTTTAACTCCGAATAGCTCTTTTAGAACTATAAGTTGGGTTTCAGTTTATTACCACTTGAAATTAATGGTTTACCTAAAACAATTGGTTGTTTGTATTGTGATATATATTTTTTGTAAATGAATGAAGTAATGATTTTTCTTATAAAACTAATAATTTTGCAATATTTTTACTGAGTTAAGCAAATGTCCCAAGACTTTGTGAGCAATGTATCTAGCAAAGAGATGAAATTTCATCAATCAATTTTTTAATCAATTAGTATTATCTGTTGGGAATAAACAGGCCCATTAAAGCATTTCTGCAGCTACATGTGTTGCTCTCACCGGTCAGCAATGTGGCGTTCTCCCTGGCAGTGCTGCATGTCCACCGGTCCACAGTGCTGTCAGAAGTTTGCCCTGGCTGTTTGGCCTGCGCAGTCGGGTCCTTGACTCTCTGTACATTGGACCAGGAGCCCTTGCTGTCTGAATCAGTCATGGCACAGGGAGCTGAGTGCCCTTCAGATCTAGACATTAACAGGTATATACATGGTCTATTAGAGATATGCAGATATCAGGTAAGGTCAGTGGTTTGTAAGTTTTTTAAAATATGCAAGTTTAAAAAGCGTCATATATACTGTACCAGTATATATATATATATATATAAAGTACCAGTCAAACGTCTGGACACACTTGCTGAAAATAATGCATTTTTCAACAAGATAACCTAGCAGTGTGCTTATGGTTGTTATGTAGTATTATCTTGTGAATAAGGAAAGAGATGGAGGGCTGAGACAGAAGACCTGCAATCCCCTGACCTAAACCGTATGGAGCTGGTTTGCAAGGAGTTAGACTGAAGAGTAAGAGCAAGGTAGGCAGAACGTGTGGAAACTTCTTCAAGACTGTAGGAGGTGCATTGCAGGTGGCTACACCTGGAAGCTGGTTGAAAGAACGCCAAGAATCTGCAATCCTGTCACAGAAGCGAAAGAAAATCACCTAATGTGTATTTTGATACATATTACTTCATAATCTCGAGGTCTTTTAATATAAGGTGAATAGCATAGCTAAAATAGAGAGAAATACATTAAAAGCAGGGGGTGTCCAGATTTTTGACTGGTACTTTATTTTCTTTAAATTATGTGGTGTGAGTTGAAATAACACAAACTGTATGGGTTTTTAATTTTGCTTATCAACGAGGGAAACATTTTTTCAAATATGCACGTGTCCAGAATGCAATGCTTGTGTGAACCGAGAGTCCTCCATGCTGTAAAAAGGCAACACAGATAGCAGTGGGTAAGAGTTATGATGGATGGTAGCTCTGCATGTTCTGGCAGGTGTTTTCCGGCTAACCTACTTCTCTGTCCACGGAGATGAGCGGAAAAGCTCCACAGCTGGACAACTTGTGCCCAATCCTCCGATTCCACTATCAGTCTCAGGAGTCGCTGTGCTCTGTTTTGGCAGAAGAGACAATCGCACGTCTGTCAGGCTGACGGGAAAGCAACGACAAGGTGATTTTTCCTTGAAACTAAACCATGATATGAGTGTGATATCGTTCTGATTGTTGCATTTTTAGTATTTCTTTGTACCTGCAAGGAAGACCGAGGTTTATGCGAGAAGCCCTCAGCCTTTAAGTGGAAAAATGTGGGTGCATTCTCCAGACAATCCGAAGAGAATGGATCCCTAGCCTTCAGGGAACTCTGCTGACTGAAATTTGCAGAAACACACATCATACAAACTGAATCATATATTTCTATGCGTGACTTTCATACATCCAGCAACACCTGATTCCCTCTTGATACTGATTATCCAAACTCCACTCAATATCTTTAATTAACCACTGGCTAAGTATATGATATACACAGAAAAGAGGCTCTCAGGTTAAAGGCAAACACTTTGCTAACCTCTCAGGTTTCCTCCACTTCCCCTGTGTTACAGTACTTGGCGACAGATCCAAGCTCCCACTCTGGAAAAAGCCTTTAGAAAGTCTCTCTTCCACCTTACAGATAGGAGACTCGTGCTTCTCCGGAGATGCGTCTGAATTCCTTTGGGAGCACGAGCAGAGTTTACAGCAGAGTTCCCACTCGGTGGAAGGTCTATGACCTTGAAACCTGATCACCCCCTTGGAGACTGAGTGCTGTCATGCTCTTCACTTTCACCATTCACTAGCAGCCTCCCTCCTCTGTAAACAGAGCCTACTAGGGAAACCCGATACCACTGCACGCTAACCTTCTCCAGTCACTAATCATTTTTCTTTATGACGATCAAAGGCTTTGCATGCAGCAGTGTCCTCCAGAATGGTAGCAACTGTCCTTTCATGGCCTTATTTATATCAGATGGCAGATATGCAATTAGGCAAGCCAGTAAAAGACTAAGTGTACTTATAAGACAATTAGAGAGCCTTTAGAAAAGCACTTATCTACTTGTGGACGTACCCCAAGTACTGGTGGCTCTGTAGCACAGAATCCGATGCTGGTGGAGTTGGACTACTGCAGGTCTCAACACCTGCCCCACCCACCTTGTCCACGACAACTGGACTGCTGGTGGAGTGTCTGGGATTTTGGCCCTGAAAAGTGACATTGCGTAGAAATTGCTGTCACATCAAGACTTTCTTATTGGGACGATGTTTGTATTCGGCCCTGCCTAGTGCCTTCGAGAGCCACATGTCTGCCAGATTACTATGACCTGATAGAATGTCCCATGTCTCAGATTACAGGCACGCTCAGCTCGTAAATATATCGAAGCATACCGCATGCCTATAGTTACCTCTTGTGGTACTGCTGGGAATAAAGGGACGTTGCTGTCATGCGGCAACTGTGCAGGGCTTGAAGATGACGTAGGCGGGGAGAATTGACTGCAGATATTATTGTCTATAAGCTCTTTTATGTCCTCCAGGAACATGCCCGTCTTGAAAATCTCTCCTTCCACCTGCCTTTTTGAGAGAAGAGGAAACCGCTCGTCTTTGACCCTTCCTTTTTTTTTCCATTTACAAAAGAAAACAGGTTTCCATGGTAATACAGCTCAGTAATTGTGTTATTTCTGTATGTCCCAGACAAAACAAGGCAGATTTTTGCCTGAAAAAACAATGTCAAACAAGCAGAGTCGTGATGAAACGACAGCTGATACCTCTCAGGATCGAATTCGCCAGCATTTATCGCCACGCCCATGTAATTTTGCATCTGCAGTGTCCTGTGTTCTTCTTTCTTGGCAATATAATGTCTCTCTAACTGATCTTGGGCGTCCATCAGACTCTTAAAGATCTGAACAAAAGGAACGGTCCAATTAAACTATTATACAGAGCTTATACGGAAATATTACTGCGCACTTAACCTGAAGTTTTGTTACAATACTGTAATTAAAATTTCTAGAATGTGAAATATCTCAGTTACGGAAATAGTTACCATCTGCTGTTCTGAACTGCCTGCGGACAAACTGTTGAGACAAATTTTAAATTCTTCTACCTATAAAGAACAGGCAGAATGGGAGAATGTTATTGAACTTCAGAGCAAATCAGAAATATTTACTCTGTAATTGTCAAAATGGGATTGTTACCTTTTTCATGAATTGGGTAATTATTTTTTTTAGTTCATTGGTCATTCTTTCTCCTTCACTGGGTTGTTTATCTGTTGCCGTCGTGTGGCTGTCCAGTTTTTGAAGATCATCCAAGTGCTGAGGATGGCCTACAGAGTATTAATACAATAAAAAAAATTAATAGGGTACTCCAAGCACCATAAGGTGGGGTGGCATTGTGGCTATGCGGATAGCAAGGGCAACTCTAGTATTTTTTTAAGGTGGGGGATATAAGAGGGGCCATGATTCATTCAGAGGGGGCAACCTCATCATTAGCCAATGATATGTTTTTAATTGGCGAGTGAATTGGAAGGAGGCATTCCATGGGCCAATCAGATTTCAGCTAGTGCCAGCTTGGGCCCACCCCTGTATACACTCCTGGTGAGTAGTATTAATACCTCACACCCCAGGCTTTAGGGTTTGAGTCCCACGATCTGTATGGGTGTTGTATATTCTCTCACTGTTTTCTCCCACAGTCCAAAGATATGCATTTAGGCTGCCTGGAGTCTCTAATTTGCACATAGTATGTGTATATTTGTGTGTGACAGGTGTCCCATCCATGGCTGCATCACCTCCTTTTTCTCTGGCTGAGATAGGCTCCACCCCCTGCCCCCATGACTATGATTAGGAGTTGGATGATGAATGCAAAGTTTCTTATTGCACTAGAAGCTGTTGAATGCAATACTCTAGTTCTTGCCTGTAGGGAGAGGGTGGATTTGTTTTGAATCGGTGCGGTTGGTGGCCTTTCCAGCAGTCTCCATCTCAGGTAAGCCCATGTATTCAGGTGGGAATGTAGAGTCTGACGACGCTGGTGCCTGGCCATGTTGAGGGACACAAGAGGAATGTGAGCTTCCCTTGCATGACATGCCGTTCCATAGTCACTGCAGTTCACATCAGTACTTAATCCTGCAAATATCTGTGCATCTCATGGAAGAAACACTCAAACTTACTGTAGTACCAAGTCTCAACTGATCAATGAGATTTTCTGCTTCTGCATATCTGGTTAATAATTTGTCATATTCAGCCTGAAACAGAGCCATAGCATAGTTAAGACACCGACACTAAAGTATAAACCCATATACTATATATTGGATGTTTTTATGCAATAAAAAATGAGACAAATTTGCTGTATAGTTATCACATTTTTGCATGACAGACGTATCACATCAGTTTACCTGTAAATGCTGCACAAGCTCAGACGTCTTAGGTTGGCTTCCATGTTTCGGCTGGTCATCAAACTCATGTGGCAGCTCAGCAGTAGGTCGATGCGGTAGTTCAGCAGATGGTTGAACAGAATCCTCAAGAACTTTGCTGATGACCACTGTGGCCGTTTTTTTGGATTTCCTGAGCATGCTTGGGGAGGCCTGGAGTCTAGGGTCACTGGGAAGCTTACTGTTGGACTTTGCAGGATTGGTGCTTTTCGGGATTTTCACTTTGGGTGCCACTTTGGAGAAGTCAGGAAGAGGGTAGTGGACTTGGCCTTGTCCATATTTGAGTTCGCTGCATAATCTGAAGCCACTTAACCTTGGGATTTCTTCATGATCATCTGTTAGCTCTGAATTACTGGATCTGCAGCAAAGTTCTGTTTGCTCTTCCAGGGCTACTGATTCATCACTCCCTGAGACATGCTTACTTGTCTGGGAATCCTCTAGATCCTCCAGCTCCACACACTCTAGCACTGGATGCTCACGTCCTTGATTCAGCTGACCATCTCGATATATCGATAGACTATTCTCCATAGCACTACTGTGATCTTCACTGTGTCTTGGGGAACAGGGGACTTTGGTTAATACTGTCTCCTCAACACTGTCGATGAAGGAGACCTCAGGCAGGGTCTCTGCTTCGATGTATTTACTGGAGTTAAACAGCTCTTCCTGAGGAAGATGTCTCAGCAGCAGGTCTGTGACATCTGAAGCAGGTTCTCTGTTGTGAGTCCTGGCTACAGAACTTGTGTCTTGATGAGGTTTGTACTCCATTGTCTCAATAAAACTTTTGCTATTTTGTAGATCCATGGCAGTGTGGCCAGTGATGTGAGCCTCTCTGGTGTAACCGCTTTGTATCTCATTAATCTTACCACTTGCCATCCTTGAAGTAGAGCCATCAATGCTATACTGGTCTTTTAATACAGAATTTGTGTGGGAAGCTTGGGCAATGAATTCACCCTCAAAATGAGTTACTCTTGGGGACTTGTCAGAAAGGGCACAGTTCTCATTGTTGGCAGCCTGGCTGGTGTCTGACATGCCAAGGTCTCCATCATACGGAAGATCTTCCTGGTCTTCATCACTAGTATCTTCAGGTTCATTGCATGTCTCCACCGGAAATCCTTCCATCATAGTCTGTGCAGGGACCTGCCTGTCACGCCAGTATCAGACCCACCTTTGGGGTAAGGTTTCTTATTGCCCAAGAAACATCTTGACATCTTGGGTATCGTCATTAACATGAAACGGCTCTTTGTTTCCTACCAATATTGAAAATCAACAAAAATAAAAAATATTAACTTACTGAAAATTCCACCCGTTTTCTAAAAACTTAAATAAAAACAATGAGGTGGACAAAAAGCAGTATTAAGGTGAAACCTGTTACATATTATTTGTGAAAGAAAATAGCTTTGTATTCAAGATTTGTCTGCTATGAGTAATATATTTTATAAATAGCTAAAGGCTAATTTCTTAAAGTTAAAACTTGCAATCCATGTATATTTGCATAGACTATAACATATACATACACAATGTGTATACAGAACACAAATAAACACTGAAACAGAACACAGTGTTTAGTGCTATCTCACCTTTGAAATGGCTGATTGGCTCCGAGGTTAAATCCTGCAAAAGTCATAACGTAATTTTGTCTTTTATATCATTGAAGTGGTTACTTTCATCTTCACCAGTATTAACAAATATGCCCTGCTGAACGATCGTCTCCCAGAATACAGGAGCTGACCTATCCTTCACATTACAATTTGCCTTATCGTTCGCCACGGCCCCCTCTAACTTCTCCTACCTGGACCTCCTACGGCCACTTCCTGTTCTTTCCTCACCTTTTCTCAACTGGTAATTTGTATGTTGCCAACAAGTGGGAACAAAGCTTACATGTAAAACATAGTTAATTATTCAGACGTCTATGCAAGGTGCTTATGGAGATGTGGGAGGGGGAATGCGGGCTCTTCCAAATAGCGGTCGCTAAGAAGTTCTTAACTCGGTGCAAGAAATTAAACCTGTAAATATAATGGCAAAAGTCTTAAGGCCAATATACTGCTCTCTTAATACTGATTCTCAAAAAAGCACATTATATTCTTAATGGCCTGTATAGTTGCTCATGAACAACTGGACTGTGTAGACTGTGTAGCGTCATAATACGCATACGCCTGCAATTAAAAACCCATGCAGCTGTCTGCCCAAAGGATGTGGTTAACTTACTTTAAGTGAAATGATCCTTTATGCAATTCAAGTTGTATTTCAGAAATCGACTGGAGACCTCAGTCCGCATGCTTTTCAGAACATCCTACAAATACTACAAAGTTCTGCAATGTTAAAATTCGACCCCGACACCAGAATCAAGCCAGCATCTCATGACTAAACTTTCATTTATAATGCAAATGCTATCGCTGCACGTCTGGCCTGGTTGAAGATAGCTGGCTGAAGCAATGAAACCGTAGGATCTTTGTTGCTAAGGAAACGTGAAGCTTTCAGTGTGAGGATCGGATCACTGTATTTTATTTCATTTATTCTTAGGCTTGCCAGCTCTCGCAGACTCTCAGGCTCACGCAAGAAATTTTAGTAATTCCATTATAAACCTAAAATTAGCTGCATCAAATGCGTTGGGCTAGTTTGCAAACCCTATAGACTATTTACAAGGTACTGTAACTGTTACATACATGTACATGCGTGTGCAGACTTGTCTCGAATTGAAAATCTCACTCCAGCCAGCTCACCAAAGTTGGCAACCCTGTATTCTGAAGTACTCGGAAGATCAGTGTCTTTATTTTCCACTGAAGGCTAATAATAATATGTAGCCTATGGTACAATGTGATGGCTTTAATAAATTACTCGTATTCCATCGATAAATCATCTCTGAAGTTGTAAAAGCATGGTGTCACTCTTATTCGGCTGTACTGGTTTTGGTGAGATTTTGAAGGGTGCTCATTAGGCGCGTCACCCCCAGTGTATAGTGCATTCTCAAACAACCCGTTTCCTATTGCCACCTTTAACAAAACACAGGGACGAAAGTCGGTAGCGACCAAATAGTAGCAACCAGCTTGGCACAAATCCGGACAAACTCCACTCGATGCATTCAAATGGGATTGGCTATTGGCTTGTTATTGTGAGGCGGGGCTCTCTTTGAATATCACCGTCTGATTGGCCAGAGAAAAGCAGACGCTTCCATTGAGGCGGGCTTCCTTTGAACGGGGTCGTCTGATTGGCCAGCAGGCGATACCATTGCTTGGTGGGTCGAATCTAAAAAGTTGTGCAAATTAATGGCGGAATCTGTAGTGTAACGGCTGTAGTTACTTTGTGTTTTTTACTTTTATTTGTATGAAGGGAAACATAATACTGAAGCTAAAAATTAGCAACGGCAAGCGGATACCCGAAGCTTAAAGTAAGTTCTTGGAATGCACAACAAAATATACTTATCAGATTTAAAAGCACGCTAGTCAGCTTGTTTGGTTTGTTCACTAGTTCAACAATACTGATTGCAAAGTGCGGTTAATTAGTTGACTAGTTTTTGGTTTTATTCTTTTGCTTTGATGATGCATTATGAATTAAAAATTTGTCGGCTGGATAAGTGCACTTGACTTTAAAAAGGCTAATTATCGAGTACATGTTTGTGTCCGACGAGTATTTTCAAAATATAATGTAGTAATTAAAAATTTAAGAATGTCTATTCTACCCTTTTCACCAGACAGCAAGTTAAGTAACAAAATCCAAAATTGTAATGGCACATTTGATTTTGCAGTGCTGTAGTACCCTGACCTCCTGAACTGTCAAATATCTTAATTATCCGAGTTGTAATGTTGCAGTTCGTCGTCTTGACGGTGATATTGCTGCTGTCATTATATATGATTTACCAATAAAATGCGTATGGCTTAGTCTTTTTACAGTTTAGGACCATTCCAATTTTGAATTTGGCTTGTTTTCGTGCCATTTCAGACTTAAACTTAGGGAGTTTCTAAGTGGTGATTCTAATTAAAAACGCGCACGTTATGTGACCGAAATGAGCCATTTTCCCGTCCTTTAAAGTCACTGACGTCATCGGTCCGCTTGTAAAACGTGCTTAGAAACCATGTCATACCGCTGAAGTATAGCCCCGACAGCCACTAGCTGCCATTTATGATTGACTTGAGGGGTCTACTCCAAGAAAGCTGCTTATGAAAGGGATCTTTTGTGCGGGAATGATTTAGCCCGTTTAAACGGTCATATTTGGCCAATTACATAGTGTTGCTTTGCGACGAGCACACGCCCTACTGGCACCGAGTTCTGGAAAATCACACATGGTCCGCATTATAGGGTATAAACTTTACGTGGGAATAATGACTTGGAACAGACATTTTCAGATATGTTGGCTGGGTAATAAGTATTCTCCAACGTTATAGCAGTGTGTGGGAGGGAAAGAGCTATTTTTTATACAAATATGTTTAATAATTGTACACTGCTATCAGAGGTGGAAAGTTCACGTCCGTGGCACTCGAAACAGCATCTCTAGATCTGAAAAATATATTTAATTCTGGTCCTTTGATTTTGTGAAGTGTTTTTTTGTTCCTGTGCCCTGCAATGGGTTGGCACCCTGTCCTGGGTTTAAGTATTGCAGCTCTGAAGGTCATCTTTGTACACTAACTCATAACATTTATTTCATTCAATATATTGTTTATGGTATCTTGACTGTAAATCAATTTAATTTTAGAATTTTTAATTTTGCAAATAAGCATCGTGGGTCTGTGCTGAGCAGAATGTCATTGTCCTTGAAATCATATTTAGGTATGTTTCAGGTATTATTTATTTGTTTGCAGTGTGGTAATTCAGTTAAAAGCGCATTGAGAATGTATGCCTATTGGCTTAAAAACTAATGTTGTCATTTGTAGGGTGTGACCTATTTTGTGGAGGATAAGCTCTGGGTGCCTTGATCAGGTTAAAGCTGATTAGTGCTGATTTAGAAAAGTGATGACACAAATCTTGAATAAACCTTTTCAATGTCATTTGAAATTGTCAAATAACAAATTCTGCTTTGCACAGATCTGATTTTCTGCGGTGGTGTTTTCAGTCACACTTTGGGATGCATGACTCCTTGGGCATTTAAAATGCATGCAAAAGATCGATAGTTAACTGAGCTAAAACTGTAGCTTTTAAATTGCATATATTCAAGTAATTTTGAAATGAATGTTGCATCATTTGGCATGTTTATGGAGACTTGGGAAGCATCCCAGTGCGTGGGCAAAAGGCAGAAAGTTGATTGAGGCTTTCATTATTGATTGTGGGTGTGCTGTTCCTGCTGGGGCTGAGAGAGTTCCAAATGAGTGCCTGGTGTTGGACACCTTTTGCTACACACTTTCATCCCTGAACGAATGGAAAATCCTGCCACGCACAACTTCCAGACACGCTCTTCAGCTTCCATTTCCGAATCCTACACCCTACTCTTCCTGGCCCTGGGTCACTCTGCCTTGTCTGTCATATAGAATCCTAAATTAAGAGAATGCATTGAATGATTTTTTTTTTGTCTCTTTGGCTGATTCATTCCGTTGCTTGTTTTATTTAGAGACTACTCATCTGCCGTTATGTAACCAGTGTGGGTTGTGTGGCAACCACTTGCTGATAATTAATAGAGCTGCAGAAAAGGCCCCCAGCTTCAGCTTTTCAAAATCTCCACCTCCTCGTCTTAGCCACAAAAAAAACCTTTGAGTCCCAACACAACAGAGATGTCTGCCCCATTCTCCGGTCCCGCTATCGCAAAGCTTCGGGCCTTTGCTGAAATCCCCATGGTTACATTACGGTGGAACCTTGTGTGGCTTGTGCAGCCTCCCTGTGATTGACAGACCTGTCAGCTGCTGCCGTGCTTGTGTAAATGGGAGGGTGTTGCTATGGCGCTGCCGTTTGAGAGTGAGGCTTCACATACAGCATCTTCTGTTCCCTTTGCAGAGTGCTGCTGACGAGCTGGACAAAAACAAACAAACAAACAAAATAAAGCTGTTTTAGGGGAAGACTTGGGCTCTTTGTTCTGGGAGCCATGCTCCTCTCCTTCGACAGTACAGCTTTTGGGAAGACTCCATGTTGACCTGGGGTCTTTAGGCTCCACCTACTGAAGCTCCTCTTGAACTTTATCCGGCAGCCAAACAAGATCATCGGCTGAAGTCCTCTGGGTTGTGTTTTTTTTTTCCTCCCTTTTTTTCTCTCCTCTTCCATTTTTGATTCTTAGGGATTTCGCTAAGATTTTCCAACGTACTATGCACCTGAATGGATGAAAGTGGTGTTCTGGTTAGCATGCGGGATGAGGACCAGTCCTTTCATGTCCGCTACAGGTAGGCGAACAAACACACCGTGTCTTCCCTCTCTGGTTTTCAACTCTGGCATCTTCCGTGTAGCATGCGTTCAGAAATTAACGTTTTGCACCATAAAGGCACTGTGTGGCTTCGCGATTTCATTAAGGCACGTTCTTCTTGGTCCGATAACACGTACAAATTTGTTCAGAGTAGCTACAGTATGCTTGTGGTGGGAGTGGTTCGCATGTTTTGACTGTGTTTTGCTGTTTCTATAAGGAAGCCATTGAATTTGGTCCGTAGATATTTTAATTGGCTGCTTGTGTTGCTAGTGGCTGCTTGGCATTAGAGTGTAAGATCCATTTATGGAATATTTATGCTTGTAGTGTTGAAAGACTGCATTGGGGACATAGCAACAAAAATATTAGGACTCCTTAAGCAAAATGGGAAATAACCGTGGATACGCCGGTCTTATTTATTGTTTGACTGGGTATTTGCTCAGTCTAGAGCATAAAACTGACACTACACACCTGCTTGTCCTGAAACTTAATGAGGCAATGAAAGCCAGGCTGTGAAGCAACCCATGGAGCCCGAAGACACTGAAGTCTTTCAAACTTTAATGGCGTCCTAATTTATTAATAATGGCGTTGAATCATTAAATTCAAATATTTGCCATATCCCATCTCTTGGGTTTTCCCTCAGCCACGATAATTACATCTCAGAACGACGATAGTGTGAAGAGGTGTTTACCTGTAAGTGTGTCTGCATGGAGTGTAGAACCTGCTGGGGATTTTGACATTTTATTTAATTTTAATTTCTTCATTTTTCTTTTGGTTGTCATGAGATCCATCTGACTTTCACCCCAAGAGACAAGCTTCTCATTCTGGTCCCTAAATGTAATCCTTTTGAATACTTTTATTCTTCTGCGGTGGTAGTTAATATTTCATACAGCGATCAAGGCGCTGGCATCAGTGCTTATAAAACTACATACGATAATTTGTTTTGCAGGGATTCTTATCACTGATACTAACTGCTTAATGTTTTAAATCCTTTAGCTAATACCCTTGAATTATAGCAGTGTTTGTGTAATTAGTTTTTATAAATTAAACAAATACATTTGGATAAATAAATCAGTTATTGGATTATGGGTGTATGCAAAATATCTGTCTAAATGTGTTTATTTTCTGCTAGGGGAATATTTTTTGAGTCTCTTAAAAATGGTTAATGTAGGTTTATGCTCATTAGTGAGATTCCGTGTATTACAGGTTAATGGAGAAAAATTTCTGCCAGTTGTTTTTGTCAGTGTGCTGCAGCTATCTTTTATTTAAAACCTATTCCTGTTGCATCAAATAACCGATGGGGGTTTCCCTGGGGGATTGCAACTGACATAGGGCATTACATGTCCTGGACATACGTGGGTAATCGGGTTAGCAGGACTTAAAAGAGCCGTTCAGGCATCCACTGGCCATCATGCACGGTCTCCCGGGGGCGCTCTGCATCAGCTCGCAGGACCTCCACCCATGAGGCCGTTGAGGCGGCTGGCCACGGTGATGGCTTCCCCCTCGACACCTGTTCCATAGCTGAATGTGTGCCATGTGACTCCGGCCCGCGTGTTTGGATTGGTTCAGGCCGAAAGCCAACAGGAAGACCCTCACGTGTGGCAGCGTTCGTTTTTTGTTTCAGTAGAAACATGGCATTTGTGGATATCAGGAGGTCTTATTCGGTGAAATTCTCTGAGTTTGTGTTGGTCCATCATCCTGCTTGATCTTCCTTCACACATTGCAATTGCAAGCAAAATCATTGAACAGTCGAATTACCTTGAACTTGTAAGTTAGTTTTCTTGATGTAAAGGTCAAATAGCAATTGAAACCGAGTGGTTCTGCTTCCTCTGTGGACCCATCCAGGCTAATAATCGGTTACTGCAGGCTGTATAACAGGAACTGTCTCACTTGCTCATTTGTTATGGCCCCCCCCCCCCAGATCAATTCAGCCTCGACACAATGGTTCGTTTTGTTTTCCCAAGCTTGTGTTCTGCTAGCATTTTAAGAAGTGACTTCATAAGCAAAACGAATTTCACAGTGAAGAAAATCCTTTGTTTTCAATCAGCAGGTTCGTTTTTTAAAATTCTCTATTTTATTGATCTTTTTCCCCTTACAGCTTATATGTTTTAGCACAGCGACAAAGCTGTTTTGTCACGATAACATTCCGCTGCCATTGTGCTGTACAGCTCTGCGTGTGACAAATAAAAATCTTGAATTAGCAGCAGAATAAGAAGCAGCAAAAAGTGAATGTCCAGTGATCACTGTAGCATGTAGAACAAAATGGCCTAATTGATCGATTTTTTTTAAATTTTTTTTTTAAAGTTTCCTGGTTGATTTATATTCAGTTCAGTTTCAATTCAATTCAATTTATCTGTACAGCACATTTTCATAGCATAACACTGTCTCAAAGTGTTTTAAATTATCCCCACCCAAAGCCCCCAGAGAGCGAGTCAGAGGCGACAGTGGCAAGGAAAACCCCCCTAGAAGGACGAAACCTTGGGAGGGACCAGACTCAAAGGGGGAGCCCATCCTCCAAGGGCCGGCAGAGGAAGTCAAATGACCAAGAAGTCCCAATTCACACTCTCCCAATTTTAACATTTGGAGTCTCAAAGCGGGGGGCAGGCAGGCGACGGCAGGCAGGCGACGGCAGGCAGGCGACGGCAGGCAGGCGATGGTGCTGCTTCTGAAGGCAGGATGAACAGTGATAATACTTAGAAGTGTGACTTTAATTTGGCCTGACTTGCCTGGCAGGATGGAGGCCTCTTGTCTGGAGCTCGCCCTGGAGGGAGAGCGGCTCTGCAAGGTGGGGGACTATAACGCTGGCGTCTCCTTTTTCGAGGCGGCCATCGAGGTCGGCACCGAGGACCTCCAGGTACTCAGTGCTATCTACAGCCAGCTGGGAAATGCCTACTTCCATCTGCACGACTACACTAAGGCGCTGGAGTACCACCACCACGATTTAACCCTAACTAGGTACTCATTTAGTAATCTTTTAAATGTAGGGCACTGCTGGTCCTGGGTGAGGTAATGTGTGTGCAAGATTCTGTATTAAAATCTGTTTAAATATTTCTGTAACATGCTTAGTCTGAAAACCTGTAGGTGCTGTACTTCCCCAGGATCAGGAATGAAAACAAGTGTTTAGTTGATTTATGCTGTTCTTTGTCCCCCTCTACAGTTTCAAATGGGTTTCAGAAAGATTTATTATGCTTTTTCAGAACAATCAGAGATCGGCTCGGAGAAGCAAAAGCCAGTGGCAACTTGGGAAACACGTTGAAGGTCCTGGGGCGGTTTGACGAAGCGGTGGTTTGTTGCCAGCGGCACTTGGATATTGCCCAGGATCTCCACGACAAGGCGGGTAGCTGGAGCGTTGTTTCGAAGGCTCCTTATTTTGGTAGTTCTATTTATTCGTTGTGGCATATCGTATAATATGCTGTGAGGGCTGTTTGTCTCCTGATAGGTCGGGGAGGCCAGGGCATTTTATAATTTTGGGAACGTTTACCACGCCAAAGGCAAGAGCATCTGCTGGAACGGGGCCGACCCGGGAGACTTCCCCGATGAGGCCATGGTGGCTCTCCGCAAAGCAGCCGACTATTATGAGTAAGTCCTGACACCTGCTTCCAAGTTCTCCAGACTTGTTTACTTGCACCCCATGAAGACTGGACACTATCAACTAAGGAAGCCCTCCAAGTACCAGGAGAACCTGCTTAAATCAGTAATGATCAGTCAGCAATGATGCTTTCACCTTTGACCGATTTCACCCTGCTGGTATAGTTAAAGATGATTGTGTCTGCCCCCCCCCCAGAGTGTAAAGGAAAAAATTATTGTTTGTCCTAAATATATCCATCCATCTTCCAACTGCTTGTTCTCGTGAGCATTGTGGGACCAAAATATTACCTTCGATCCTGTGTCTCAATATCGATTTCCTAATGTTTGTGTTTCAAGGGCAAATTTGCTTATAGTGAAGGAGATCGAAGACAGGGCCGCACAGGGACGGACGTATGGGAACTTGGGTAACACGCACTACCTCCTTGGAAACTTCCGGGATGCAGTTGTATCTCATGAGCAGGTACTGCACATCGCACGGGACATTCTGTCTTTTCAAGTTTACAAAGTATTATCAGTTATTACGATACTGCAGTGAAGGGATCTTGTTTCCAAAACGAGAGCTTTGTGTTGAAAGGCTTCTCTTTGACTCATTTTAGCGTCTTCTAATCGCCAAGGAGTTCGGCGACAAGCCGGCGGAGAGGCGGGCGTATTGCAACCTCGGAAATGCGTTTATATTCCTGGGGGAATTTGAAGTTGCAGCTGATCATTACAAGTAAGACAACCTCCCTTGTCATTGCCATGCGGCTCAGTGGGGATATCCGGCCGGGCCGCTAAATTTGTTTTGGGTAAAATAATGGTGATGATACACAGGGCAACTTTATGAGCATTATTGCCAGGCAACTGCCAACCAGGTGAGACAAAGGGCAACTCATTTGGAACTGGATGATCGTGAATGTTTTCCACTGCCGATTTACAGTTTTGGCCGAGCAACATGGGAAGAGCACAGTGTCTGCTAAGAAAAATTGATCTGTCGCTTTCATGATGCTTCTCAATTTTGAGCTGGCCTCACCACCTCTCCCACCCCCCAAACCCTGGCTGGCAGGAAGACGCTGCAGCTCGCCAGGCAGCTCAAAGACAGGGCGGTGGAGGCGCAGGCCTGCTACAGCCTGGGAAACACGTACACGTTGCTGCAAGACTACGAGAGGGCCATCGACTACCACCTCAAGCACCTCATCATCGCACAGGACCTCAATGACAGGTTGGGCGAGCAGCTTCTTTCTGCCCTGTAATTTCCCATCTGTGGCCCGAACATTTGGATTATGTTGTGTTTTGCGTCACTAACATCTAACTCTGTAAATGGTTTTTCCTCATATGGTTTCCTTGACGTTTTCGCCTGCTTGTTGAAGCCTAGCTTGTGTTCATGTAAACTCAGAATTGGAGAGGGACGAGCTTGCTGGAGTTTGGGAAACGCCTACACTGCCCTGGGGAATCATGATCAAGCCATGCACTTTGCAGAGAAACATCTGGAAATCTCCAAAGAGGTACATAAACTAACTGCAGTTTTCCTTCCTGCAGTTGGTCTTCCAGCAGTCTGAAGTACACAGTACACCACTGAAAGATTTCTGAAAGTTGAGACCAATGTTTCTCAACCTCTTCCTCGGGGACCCCCAGACAGTCCATGTTTTTGCTACTGGGAGCCGAGAGGAAGCAAAAACATGGACTGTCTGGGGGTCCCTGAGGACCAGGCTGAGAAACACTGGTTACTAGACACTGAATCGGACACTTGAGTGTTTTTTGTTATGGCCGTACTTAAGTTTAAAAATAATTTTGTTTGATACAAAGTATAGGCTTTCATGTTTATCATTTTTGGTATAAGTGATTGAAAGTTGCATTTGTGTGTTAGACTGGAGACCGAAGCGGTGAGCTCACAGCCAGAATGAATGTTTCCGACCTCCAGATGGTCCTGGGTCTCACCTACAGCTCCAACAACTCAGTTCTGTCTGACAGCAAGGAGATTGACAGCCTTAATGGTAATCCATAGCCTGCAAGGATAAATGGGGCCTTGAAAATATCAGTGTTAGTTCCCCTGATTTTACCTTGTATAATTTTATTTTTGTTTAGTATGATTTTTTCCAAGCGTGCGTGCGTGCGTGCGTGCGTGCGTGCTCGCTCGCTCAAGTTATCCACTGTCAGTAATCATCTCGCGTCATTCATAATATTCATTAAAAGAGATAGAATTATTTTGGACCCCCCCTCCTTCCTCTTCTTCTTCTTCTTCTCCCTCTCCTCCTCCTTTCACTCACTCTCCTCCATTCACTCTCCTCTCACTCTTCCTCCCCTTCTCAAGCCTTTGGGAGCAACCCAGGATGGGCACCCACCCATCACAGGGCATGTACACACACACGTGATGTGGCAACTCCAACTGACTTCAGCATGTTTTTGGAGTGTTGGGAGGAGAACATGCAAACTCCACACACAGGACCCTGGCCGAGACTTGAACCCTGGTCCCAGCAGTGAGAGGCAACAATGTTACCCACTGCACCACCGTGCCGCCAACAGCTAGGGCATTTAAATTAAAGATAAGCAATGGAAAATTAGTTTTTTAAAAAAAAAAATAAACTAAGTCGGGCAGCCATGCAATAAGAACTTTTTAAAATTAAAATTAATTGCTTAACCTTTTTTACAGTGTTTAATTTGGTCAAATTTCACAATTTATTTTTTTTAAGTTAAAGTGTTAACATTTGCTCAGTTTCTCTAACGATCAAGTGAATAACCTGAGATTAACGAGTATTACCGACAGTGGATGACTAAACTAGGTTTTAACCAGCTTGAATATTCGACCACAGTGTCAATTTATTGATCGGCGATTACAAGCTCCACTTTCTGTACCTGCAAAAAAAAAAAGTTACCAATAAGAAAGAACAAAAATATTCTTTGTTGCCGTTTCCATTTTATTTTCAGCAAAGTTTGGGTGAAATTTAATACATTTGGATAATGTACAGTTACAGACTTTGATCTTGTTAAGCAACCTCAACATTATAAAACTATGAAAAATTTTGCCAGGAAAATTCTTACAATTCTACAAGATAAAAATTTTACAAGATACAATTTTACAAGATAAAAGGGTGAGTGCATGAAAAACTGCCATTTTACAAATTGACTCATAGCTGAGGACCACCTTTATGGTGCCCCATCTCCTTATTCACCAGTTTCAGTCACTATTTACTAAAAAGAATAAATAAGAGAAACAGATGGTCTGGCTTGATGTTTCAGGGGCACGGCCGAGAACGGGGAGACGTCACAGCATGGAGAATCTGGTACTGATGAAGTTAACTCCCGACAAGGTGAGTGCCTGCTGTCTCCTCTCACAGCCTTACTCAGTTTCTGCTCTTTAACTGGAGTCACTTGGGGCAGTTCTTGTCTAATCTTCTTTTGTTAGTGACACAGTAACCCAACAAGTTTGCCAGAAGCTGATTTATGGGTTGCCAGATTGTAGATTCCACTCACTGTATGCATCCTTGAATGAAAGGCACACTCAAAGTGGAACAGTGACATCCTAACCAAACCATCGAAGCCCACCCTGGCAAAAGCCTCCTCCAAACTCTTCTTTGTCAACCGCTTCCGGAGCAAGAAACAGAAAAACCACAGCTCGTCCAGCAAAGTTCTACAGGACACCAGCAACACCCTACCACAGTCTGAAACAGACGTACAAGACCCACAGAAGGTGAGGACAGACGGGCCTTACCTATCTGCTGCTAGAACCTGTGTAGCTTTGTGAAGGACAAACCAGGTTTATAACCTGGTGCCAGTTACTTGAGGAAATGGCGGGGTGATGATTTTAAGCCCCCACCTGGAATCTAAGATGTAAGTTTTGACTATGAAGCGAAGGGATTGATCTCACCCAACATGGGTCTAGAAGCCCTTTTTTCACATTACGATGTGTCGTATTGACGGTGTCCCGACCGGCCCTGCAGAGGGTCAGCCCCGACATGCTGAGCGACGAGGGCTTCTTCGACCTGCTCAGCCGCTTCCAGAGCAACCGCATGGATGACCAAAGGTGCTCCATACAGGACGGCAAGAGCCGCAGCTCAACCCCCCCAAGTCCCTCTGCGTCACCTCGGGGAGTGCGGAAATGTGAGTGCTTCTCACACAAAACGGGTTTACTTTTATGGCAACGATTATCAAATCGCTGAAATACGACATATGAAAGGCCTCGAGGTGTTTTTCAACCCGGTCCGTCGGGACCCCCAGAAAGGAGCTGGGAGGGAGCAGAAACATGGATTGCTCAGGGTCCCTGGGAAACCCGTCTGAGAAACATTGCTCTAGATTCTAGATTTAAAGAAATCATTCATCATAGCTTTAACACATTCTAGAGTCTACAATGTGTTAGCTATGATGAAAGACCTCTGTAAAATAGAATTATTTCAAGCTTTCAAAGGTTACATCAATTACAAATTGTACTTTTGGATACCATGGAACATCAGCCTAAATAAACCGCCTTACAGAACTGAAAACACACCTAAAACCTAGCTTTTACCTTCCCTAAAGTACTACAACATAATCCCACAATTGCACTTTAAACTTTTCAGTTTTAGTACTCTATAATCCCATATTCACTCTGCACATTTGTGTTAAAGTTAAGGAAGCATGACTATTAAGGACAAACACAAATGAGACCAAAACCTGATTTGTACCTTTTTATGCCCCCAGCCCAGTCATTAGGGATTTCACCACATAACGAGCAGCTCCTGGACCTGGTGGCCAGCTCCCAGAGTCGGCGTCTCGATGAGCAGCGAGCTACCGGCTCTGGCTTCCCCGGCCTACGGATCAACCAGCAGAACGGCCAGTCTGTGCTCAGCCACCTGATGGCCAACGCGGATAACGCGGAGCCTGACGACGACTTCTTTGATATGCTTGTGAAGTGCCAGGTACGGCTTTGTGCGGACCTGGATTTTTAAGAGAATTCCACTCGAGGTATATCAGCTGGAAATTAGCTTAGGTTGGCTGAATTGGTGCATTTAGCATAGCAAACTTGTAGAAAAGTGCTCCAACAAGACAGGCGTTGACATCATCTTGAACACAATGGTCTTGCCACAGGGCTCCAGGCTGGATGACCAGAGGTGTGCCCCACCCCCACCGGCCGCCACGGGTCCCACGGTCCCGGACGAGGACTTCTTCAGCCTCATCATGCGCTCGCAGGCCAAGCGGATGGACGAGCAGCGCGTCACCCTGCCCTCCACCTCCAGGTGGCCTCCCTCAAGCTGAAGGCCTGTGTGCATTTTGGAACAGGTGCTTGGCGTACAATAAACCAGAACGTGTACGTAAAGACTTAGAAGGTACAGAGCAGCAGCATCCACTGGATTATCAAGATGGTGCACAAACCCAACCTCCAGGAAACACTTTTTACTGTACAGAATTTTAAATCCCTTTTTAAAAAATAGCGCAATTATTAATTTCAACATTTCTCTTAATTGAATTTGCACCATATATTGTTTAAATGTAGATGAAACTGTAGATGTTGGGCATTATATTGTTGTGGGAAAAAAATACTATTGTACAGATAATGGGCTCCTTTAGACTTTGGTTAAGACAGAGGAATAAAGCCTCATTCTAATGGCTAATCTTTGTTTTATTAAGTAATAGCTCTGGGGACCTGCATTTCATTATTGTAATACAATATTGTGCTGCATTTTAAAATGGCCATCAATTTACATATTCGCAATTGCCGTGACGTGAACAGTGACACACATTTAGATACCACATCCATGTACTGTTGTCCATAACCTTTTTGGCTGGTAGCCATTCCTCAATTCACTTCACATTTACTCCTGCGGGGCAGTCCCTCAGGCATTGGGGGAGGTCTCCTGTGTTGGCGTGCTAATGGGCTGCGCCGCTTCCCCATGAGAGATGGCGTCTCGCTCATCAGCTGGAACATCTGGCACCTGGACGCAAGAAAAAGCAACAACTGTGTTTACATCATGTCGTACTGCCTCTCGAATAAACACAACCGAGCACTCCAAGCGGAGGACTGTATTGTTTCGGAGCGGGGAATTCACAGGGTGTGAGAGATTTGTGTTAAAGAGTAAGATCCCTGTATAGTCATTTATACTCAGCACACAAGGATATTTAAAGGGAATGGGGCTGAGGTTTGAGGCACATTCATGGTCACAGTAGCAACTGGTAGTTGGCAGTGACCGGAAGGCCACCGGCTCAAATCCCGGGGTGGGCAGAGTGGCACTGGGTCCCTAAAAATATATGCTCTAGGGGGTGCTGTATAAATGACCCCGCACTCCAAGGCTTTGTTCTCACCTGTGTGTACATATAGTGTGTGTGTGTGTGTGTCAATGGAGAACAAGATGGGATATATGAACTAAAAAAAATCCCTATGTACCTGTACAAACTGCAAATAAAGTATCAATTCATTTTACATTTAAAAGGAACGGTGACAGTAAATCGCAACCCAACCACAGAAGCTTTAGATCAATAGTCGGCTCTCAGTTAAGACACCTAACCTTCGGATTGTGTTAGCTTTCTGTACCTATCGCTTATGTTAGACGGGTCGGTGCCGACCCGTGTCTTAAATCAGCCATAAAATACCCGCAAAACAATTATTTATCATCCAATTTGTTTCTTACCTCTTGGTTACCTTGTCAGGCTTCCTTATTCATGAAAAGATTGGTTTTAATATTTTTGGTGTGGCTTTCTGGACCTTTCTTTTGACAGCATACCTTCTCGTTTTCAATAAAAAAATAATGATAAAATAAGCCTCAAGTGAATTAAATAAATAAATTGAATTGGTCTTATCTTGCCTTACATGTCTGGGGATGCCTTGCCTAGTGAATTATATTATAGCTGCAAACCTAAATGGATAAAAGGCAATTAAGGCAACTGAATGTAGTCCAGTGATACAATTTTAGCCATTACATTCACAAGATTAATGATATTTTAAAAGATATAAGAACATAGAATAGTGCAAGTTGGCTGTCACTGCACAAAAGAGACAATAAAATGCAACAAGCAAATGCCTGAGTGATACATTCAGTTTTTTTGTTTAAATAGAGGTTCCTGATGCAGTACACAAATTTATGTGGTGCTTTTCTGCATTTCTTGGTTGGTGCCGACCCTAACAGCATAGGAAGTTTAATTATCATTATTTTTTTATATGTGAGCACAATGCGCAAATATGATGGGCTTTAATGTTAGTTCTCCGGCGATAACGCCCCCCCCCCCCCCCCCGAACAATACGGGAAACAGCATTT
>JAODLD010000049.1:7076731-7086752 GCA_026781065.1 Mormyrops boulengeri
CGCGCCCTGGCGCTCGGCGGGGGGCGCCTCGGGCCGGTGGGGGGGGGGGGGGGGGGGGGGGGGGGGGCGGGGCCGGGCGGCGGGCCCCCCCCCCCCACCCCAATCATTGAATATAGTCAAATCATTTAAGAACTCCCACTTACAAGGCCCAGTTTCTGGATTTCCTTCAGGAGTTTGGTGAGGTATCGCTTAAAAACCGGCCCACAGGGTGACTTTTGGAAGGAAGATGCAATTTTCTTTTTCTGTTCCTGCACCTGAAATCGTAAAATGCGCCTTGAAAGACTGCTTAATTTTGCCATTCTAAACATATATACATATTGTAATGACTTAATTTAAAATATTATGTTCAAGGCATATAATCAATTAAAGAAAACGTATGGGGGGGGGGGGGCGAACAAATGATTACACCAACCTCCTTTTCCAGGATGGCGAGTTTACTGGTGCACTCCGTTATATCTGGGCATGGGGTCATATCGTTTAACTTTTCAGTGAACTCCCTCCTTTTTGTTGGTACACTCTCGTAACTTATTACCTGTTACATAAAGAAGTTGCAGGTTTTAGTTTAAAGTTACAATAAATGCACATAAATGCCAAACGCAGTCGGACACACTACCTCTGGAGGCTTCCTCATAGTTTTACTTGTAGCGTCGTAGTTAAACATGTCGGTGGGGTCAATCCAGTCGTCGTCCACCTGCCCCTGAATGCCAGCAGCCAAAAGGCTGCACACCGCGATAAACACTTTCATTTTTTCCGGCAATAAATAAAATAAAATCAAATCATAAACCGATATTTATGTAGATCCGATGCACAAAGTTGCAAAAGTACAAAAAATCCCTATAGAGACCATATATCTGTTTGTCAGCTAGTTTACCGAAAGTTTAATCATACTTAAATTGAAAATTATAACCAGCTACGAGGAAAGTAAATATAAAAACAACTACATGGCGCCCTGACACGATTTACATGCGCATTTTATTTCTTACGACAGCTACACTTGATTTGTATTTTTCGGAAGACATTTTAAACAACTATCTGTCGTAAACAAGTAAGAAAATCAGAACAATTTGGAAAAACCTTTATAACTCTCTGAAGTATAATGCAAACGCAACATAAAACTGCAGCTCAAAACGTTGCTCATATCGCGCTTCCTGCTTGCACTTTGACCTGAAACGTAGACAGGGATGACGCCACGCGATGGCGCCACGCTCATGGGAATTGTAGTTCTTTACGTCAGTTTTGGCACGTGCGGCAGTATCGTTGTATCGCGCGGCTGAACTTGTCTCCGTGTAAACATATGACGTCTTAATGACTTGTTCATCCTCTATTTATTAATAGCATGTCTTAATAGCATCATTTTAATGACTATTCCGGGCTTTGTAGGGAGGTGGCTCTGTTCCTTAGGATTTGTACAGCTTTGGGTGTCCCAAAAACTTTTTATTTTAAATTAGTCTCATGCATCCGTTTTGTGCACCCCCAGCCCAGAACGTCCCCTAAATACCTACTATTGCAATAAGAATAAACACCAAAAACGGAGACACGCAGCGGTGATAAAATCACAGCCTCTATTAGCTGCCAGAGAACAATTACAAAAATAAATGAAACAGAAGGATTACAACGGTAAAGGCGCATTTAAGCCTCATTGGAAAATAACGTGTCTCCTTAAAATAAAGTATTTTGGCAATAGGAGGAACGGGAGGTCATCTGTTGATGAGAATGAGAGCCTTTATTGATACAACACAGTAGTGCCACAGTTCCACAGTTCTAAGCTTGTTACCATCCAACAGACGTTAAAAAATAAAAAAAAGCTTCATGCAGACTCATTTCTCATAAAAAATAAAAACATGAATCAGACTACATGAAACAAAAGTTAAATAAATACATCTATGCATAATTTGGCTTTTAATTTAAAGTCTGTACATGGGAAAAGAAGATGAAGTATTACATACAACTTGCTTGTCTTCAGGAACCACAAAAGGAGTGTTCCCTGACCAAAGTGCAACAGTAGGAAACCGGAAAATGGTTTAAAAAAATTCTGTGCTGGCAATCAAGTATGTCTCTACTTTTTACTTAATCATGCCAAATTGGTCTGCCATGCTTCTCTCCACAAAAATAAAAGTGTATAAAACGCCCTTTCAAACGGGATGGCCTTCATGACCACAACTCCACGTTGACATTATGTTAGTATATTTACCTAATCTAAGAGATGCAAATGCTAACAAATTTAGTATTCAAAATCAAATACAAAGGGCTAACAGACATCATAGTCGTCATGCCACCTTCATGGCAAACCAAACAAAAATAAAGATTAAAAAGGGTTCATTAAAGGCCCTTCACTGTCAGAGTTAAAACAGACCCACTATCTTGGTCGCACACTAACCATTTAAAACGAGCTCTGTGTCAGCTGGCATCTCATAGGCACCTTTCAGATTGAAATACAGCTTCCGTAACGTAACAGCTAGCCACTAGTGTTTCTGAACTCATGTAGAAGTCCGCCACACTTCCATGGGCAAAAGAGAGGGAAGAAACAACTGTTATTAACAAGGACCAAAACGGTTTCAAAAGCTTACCTTTGTAGTATTTGATAACCAGTTATTTTGACAATAATATTCATAACACTTTAGGAAACACTGCACAACCAGTTAACAGCAAAACATCAACCTTTTTTTTTTTTTTACAAAATAAACCATAGCAGCATCACAGAGGTTGTCAAATGGAGTGGACAAGGAAAGAGACCGCCATGCTACCTATGGAGAACAGCTGGGCTCACCCAGCAATGAGAGGTGTGTAAAGCTTTCTATGGAACCAGATTGTACAAGGCACAATTTGTAGAACTCATACGGTAATGGTTTCCAAGTCCCATCTTTGCAGCTAATTAAATGCGAACTTAATGCCAGGACACGGTGAGGTGTAAGATCACCACGCTTTGACTGTGTGTAACTTATGAGTGTCCTTCGCCCCTTATGAGAGCTCAGAAGTGGTGCTTTTAGAGTTCTTGTATCAATCATTTTTTAAGTGCACACTTAAGACACAGCAGAGCCGCTATATACGGATTTCAGTCACAGAAGCGCTAATGTGAGAGACTGCAAGCACAGCAGAAATGATTATGTCTGTCATGAGCGCTAGCATACAGACACACTCACTCACACACAGACGGACAAAGTGAGAGTTCCTTATTTTTCCTCTCGGTGATCGGCTAGTTTGTTCTGGAAGGAGGAGAGGGGTGGGCCTCTGTGAGCACCGCCAGACTGCTGCTCTCCCACCCGCAGCCACTCTCATTCGGTGTGGGTCCAGAGTGTGACAGTCCGATCTGCGGAGGAGGACAGGAAGGAGAGGTCCTGCGTGTGCCACCGGCACTGGATCACCTTGTCGCCGTGCTCGCCCACAACGGTCAGCGGGAGCTGCTTCGTCAGGTCGCCTGGGGAAAGAAGAGGCCGTCAAAAATGCCAAAAAGATGGAGACGTCAGGGCTGTGTGGCAAGGAGTGCCAGACGTGACGGGTGTATTTTTAATGTGCGCTGAATGGCACAACGAATGATGCAACAGCACACAAATCGCCTCTGGGGAAAAAAAAAAAAAAACTGACAACTGGCTTACTAATTTCTATAAATAGCTATAAATGCAAGCTTATGCAAGCTTAATAGTTTCAGTTTCAAGTTTTATTGTCATGTGTTCATAAGAACATGGTGAAATTTTTTGTGCCACTGTTGCAGGAGGGGACAGGTGCATGGGAAGAGAACAGGACAAATAAAAGTGCAATAAAGGACAAAAAAGCAGGTGCCAGACCTGCATCTGGTAAAGATGGGTCACTTTAATGAGTTTTTTTTGGCTCGGTGCCTAGGAGGGCTGGGCCTTACCTTGCAGGTCGGTGATCATCACGCGGGTGTCGTAGGAGCCGGTGAGCAGGTAGTGCGCGCCCGGGGAGAAGCGTACCGAGCGCACGTCACTGCTGTGGGGCCGGTACGTCTGCACCATCCTCCCCCCCCGGATGTCATACAGCATGCAGCTGCTGTCCTCCTGCCCCGTGGCCAAGAGCCGCCCGCTGGGGTCCACGGCCACCGAGGCCACAGGGCTGCCTGGGAGTGGCGAAACGGGGCAGCGTTAGCCCCTTAAATATACCCCCCCAATATCCTGCTACTGATCAATGTTCCATACTTTTATATCTATACACACGTCACTTCCTACCTTAGGCACAAGCTTCAAAAAAAGTAAATACATTTAGTTAGAAAATTTGTAAAAATCTATAGAAAAATTTAACATAAATTTAATTGGTAGGAAAAATATCCTAGTAATAGTAATAATAGTAGAATAATAGTAGAAAAAAGAGAAAAGAAATAATTTAGAGTACATATATGCTGTAAACATCAGGGCTCATCGTTAATTATGTGTCCTGCCTCGAGAAACAGTGACCCGACACACTAATAAGCTTTGCAGCTCGGACACGCCCACTGCAAGGGACGACTCTGCTCGGACCCCACCCACCTGAGCCGTGGAAAGCCGTTCCCACCACCCGGACGCAGCTAGGCACCCGCAGGTCCCAAAAGCGCACCGTCTTGTCCAGGGAGCCCGACGCAATCATCCAGCCGCCCCAGGTGTACAGGGACAGGATGTGACCTGACCGAAGACACACGGCGAGTCAGCGTCACTGGCGCTGTAATTACAGCGGCCCCCCGTCGCCGTAACCATGGCAGCTGTGGGCGGGGCTTATACCTGTGTGCCCACTTAGCGCGTGCAGGCCCTGCCCCCGCTGGCAGTCGGTGGTGTAGATATTGCAGTCTCCAGCACCAGCGCTGATCAGGATGGCCCCGCCGCTCTCGGGACCCTCCATGAAGGCCAGGTCACGAATGGTGCCATCATGCATGCTGAATTCCAGGTCCGGGCCTGCAGGGGGCGACCTATACGTCACTGCGGCTTTCTCAGCCCTGCATCTCATTCGCTTGTCTACGCTGACCTCATAACCTTACTGGATATCACCATGGGGACTATGTGGCAACATATATACTCAGCATCCCGAGTAAGCATTCTTCACAGATCACCATGGAGACCGGAGATCCCCAGCCAGTCATAAGTCACATGGCAGTACAGAGATTCAGAAACCGGCACTGGAACATAAGGCTCAGTTCAGTTCAGGCCGGGGTTATTGTTAGGATCTTACGGCATCAAAGGTGTAGCCCAGAGACCTAATATGTCTGTGGGTCACCATATTGAATTCTTTCTCTCTCAAGTTACGATTATTGTAGCGCTACACTGCCCTACAAAGACGAAACACAGTAGCTATGCTAACACTGAAACTGAGTGTCCAGCCAAATGTACAATGAGCAGGTAAATAATATTGTTCTCTTCAAAATCAAGCATAGTTGAATCAAGGGACCGATTTTGGTGATAACTCAGTTCTGATGAAAGATGGAGTTACAGTGTTTTCATTTGCATGGCAGTACGAAGGTTTCAGGAAACATAGCCGTGCACTAAGGGCGCTTTTCCACCGCACTAAGTATCATACTTTCGATACTTTCACTTTTGCATTGACTTCTGATTGAGCACCAGTACCAAAAGTTCCACTACCGAAAGTGCCAAACCAGCTGGGATACTTCTTTGGTACTTTGCTACTTTGGTATGGGACTTCTTTGTCGACTGGTTATGCAATAGCCTGCCTCAAAACACAATACAAACTCAGAAAATGATGATAAATGAAGTAAAAAAATATGGTCATAAGAACATACGCAACAAAAAGATCCGCAGCATGACAAGAAATTATAAATTATTTGGTTGAATATACCAATACATATACATACGTATAGCGTGCCGTCCTTGTGACGTGACCCCTCCCCTCCAAAGGTCTGCTCACCTGTGGCGTTGCAGGACTCTGCGTTGAAGGGCAACACCTTGACGTACTTGTCGTTGGAGCCGGTGGCCAGCAGCTGTCCGCAGTGGCTCCAGGCCACACAGTAGATGGAGCCCTTGTGGTGTTTGTTCCTCTTGAAGCGGACAACGGGCTGCTTAGAGGGGTCAGAGCCGCTGTGGGGACAACAATGGGGATGGCGGCATTGGGGTTAACGCAACGACTTACCGGCACTGAGATTAAAGCCAAAAGAATACTGAAAGAATACAACTCCCTTGCCTCTAAATATGTAATATAGCGCCCCCTACCTGGTGTCCAGGACGTCAGGGTAGGCACATACACGCAGCGTTTTGGAGTTGGAGCCCACAGCGTAGAGCTCCCCCGAGGGGTGGAAGGCCACAGCGCGAACAGCTTGTGTGTCTTCCAGCTTGTTGACGGCCACAAACTGGGCCTTGGGCTTGTCCCCCTGAGAAAGACACAAAGGACACTCTGTCACATGGTGATTAGGGGCGTGAAGTAGAGCTGCACAAAATATGAATCAATTTTCCCATTCAGAAGCAAAATCATGATTTTCTCCCACAATCTTTGAACAATATGTTTCTCTATTATTATTATTATTATTATTATTATTATTATTATTATTATTATTATTATTATTATTATTTTGTCTTTATGAAGAATTTCCTTAGTGAAAACAGACTACGCTCACGCTCCTAACTTGCAGTTCTTGTTGCCGAATGATGGTTTTCTTGTTTTTTTTTTTTTTGCAGTGGGACGTCGCATAATACGGAATGTTGGATAAGCGAAGGTCGCATAAGCGAGACTCTACTGCATAAGGCGGGCCACTTCCATTACAGACAGCCTAACGCATTTCATTTCCAGCATATGTGTACTTTTAATGTAACTCTCATGGTGAGAAAATGAACACAATTCTGAATAAATACATATGAACATACTTAATCTGGCATGTTTAACGGCGTGCATTGTCCCCATAGTCCAGGGGTGTCAAACTGCAGTCCTGGGGGGCCGGAGCCCTGTGTAGCTTAGTTCTTTCCCTGTTCCACCACAAATGATTCAGCTCAGGAGCTGTGTGGTAATTAGCACACGGTTGAATCAGGTGTGTTAAATGATCATAGTCTATTCAATAGTCAAAATCAAGTCAATGTATCACTGTGCCTAACGCGCCACCTGGTGGAATGCCAGGCATTACAGAACAAGGTCAGATGAATGCAATCCTAATTATGATATGATTTGATTTGGACAATTCTGTACCTATCTTCGGCGGGCCAGATTAAAAAGACCAACGGACCGGATGTAGCCCGCGGGCCATAGTTTGCCCACCCCTGCCCTAGCTCCAGGGGTGCTGCACGCTGGCCGCAGAGCAAGATGGGGTCGGCGGAAAAAGAATTTCCCAGTGGGGAGAAATACAGTCTCAGTTTTCGAATCTAAAATAACTGAATTATCGATTAATTGAATTGTATCATGATAAAAAGGACAGGGTGTGGAACTCTATGGACTAACAGCCAGTACATTGCTGGATATACACACGCACACACACACACACACACACACACGCTCGACCTTGCACTATAAGCAATTCAGAGATGCTAATTTGCTTAAGTACTTCGTGGAGAACCACAAGAGACAGGGAAAATAAGCAAACTCAGCACAGAGCAAAGCTGTGCATTCAGACCCCCAACCTGTAGGTGTGAGCCAACAGCGCTACCCCCCCGATCCACTGTGCCATCCATACAGATTAAATTTGGTTATTTAAAATAAATTAATTAATTGATAAAATCTACTTTGAATAAAACTTTCTTGCTAAACAAAGCGCGTTATTTTTCATTCACAGGCTGCGCTAATTGAGTTACTGTATAACCAGAGGAGTGTAATCTGTGCCCTTCCTTCTGGAATAATCCAGGGTGACTCAGCTGGACGCGTTTAAATCCCAGCAGGCAGGAAAGGCGTGTGCAGTGCAGCCCAGCGTCTGGGTGGACATCATGCTGACGAGATTAGAACTCAGAGCCGATAACACAGCGACACGGAGAAAGGAGCAAAGCCGATTTCGGGCCTGCGTCGATCCGAAAATGCTTAGCTTGCTTGATCCCTCAGCCTGGGTTGCATGAGAACCCCCCACTAAAGCGCTCATCACTGCTAAGGGTTTAATTTCAAAACCTGCCATTTCATGTGATATACAGATACATACTAAGCCACATTTAAGGAAATAAGGGTCTATTTCTTAAAATGAATGAATAAAATCTGTATCACTCAGAAGACATAAAACCTCCCATATCCTTTGCATATCCTAACAAAAACTGATTAAATGATTTAACAAATGACACTAGGGGCTAGAATCTTTCTGATAGCTGCAAATCCAAAAACAAAAAAAGAAACTGTCCAAGAAGGGGACCCAGATCAGATTCTGACATTTTGCCACCAGCTGAGACAAAATCTTAGTGAAAAATATGGTCACTTTTCTGTACAACTTTTGAAAAAAGGTCAAATCATTATTCCTTTAAAAGTTCAAACGTATTTCTAATAAGAATGTATGGTAATAAATATTTTCAGCAGCAAATGAGTCATCTGACACGTGTCATTAACCTATGTGTGCGTAAACATCGTATAACCATCAAATTAACGGTCATACCTCCTGGGCTTTGCTGCGTGTTGGGGAGTGGCCTGGCTCCTCGTGGCCAATGGGCTGCTTTGTTTGGGTCTTCTGCGTGCTGCACACACACACAAAATCCGCTGTGACCTCTCTGTGTGACATCATCAAATGACATTTCCACCAGAGCTGTAATGCATGCACGGCCAGCAGGGTCAGTCTGGCGAATCTTTGCTCACCTCGGGACCACGGGCACTGGGGATTCATCAATCGCTGGAATCTGACAACCCCCAGCCTTCTGGGGCGTGCTGCTGACCACGTCGGCACCTGCATGGGCCTGCCCGGGCTCGGATGGCGCTGTATCGCCGCTGCTGGGACTTTCCTCCACCTTTCCATTGCACTGTTGGGTCAGCGACTGGACGTCTTCACCCAGACTGTCCATCCCCACGTTCAGCTCTTCCAGCTTTTGAATGGATCTGAACGAACAGGCAGAAAGGCGGTCAGCACAGCGAGTCTTTGTATCTGTTACACCAGCATACCGGAGGCACCCCAGTTGGATGGATATTAATACAAACGATCAACAGTATCTGCTTTGACAATACGTTGACATCGTGCCCGTCTCGTAGCAACCTGCTTTCAACAGCTCTTCTGTTAGGTTCTCACAATGTTTTGTAGTGTATTATATAGCTCTTGCTCCAATTCTGACATCAGCTTGTCACAAGTCATTCACTAGAAGCTCACCCCAGCTCCATGTGTACCTAGGCTGGTTCCTGTATGCTTGTGGTGTTTATCTGCCTTGCTTGTATATCACTTCGGACGAATGCATCTATTAAATAAATAAAAATCTACACAGATACTATTAATAAGCAAACATGCCGAGTGCCTTTTCATATATACGCAACAGACTCACACAAACATGCATACACACATGTTTACTCCCTAGTAAAACAAACACAACGAAAAAATACAATATTCACTGGTGATAGCAGATAAAGGATACAATGAAAGCAACAGTTCATTCTCATTTGAATTGCAGGTTGACCCAAAACAAGACAAGGCAACCCAGTGCAATATGAGAATAGCATTATGGGAGGTGGTGAATCCCTTGGGAGCCACCACGACAGCACAGGGCAGCTGTGACCCTGGACAACTTAACAGCTCCTAGGGTGACAGTCCTACAATGTGATCCCTCCCTGGTGGTACTAAATCCTCCACACCATCTGGAGTCCTGTCTGTCCCCCCCCCCAATAACCCCTCCCCTCCAGCCTACTCCCTCCCTGCTCACCATGACAACGCAATCCACTGCTCACCCTTTTCCGACGGAAAAAGGTATCCACAAATCATTCCTTTTCTCTTTAACTATCATTAAAGTTTAAGGGTTAAAACATGCGTCATTTTAAATAACTTCTGAAAAAATATTTAACAAATGATTGCTTATCCGGGGCGCCCCCCCCCCCGCCGGGGGGGGGGGGGGGGGGGGGGGGGGGGGGGCGGGGGGGGGTGTGTGGGGGGGGGGGGGGGGGGGGGGGGGGGGGGGGGGGGGGGGGGGGGGGGGGGGGGGGGGGGGGTGGGGGGGGTGGG
>JAODLD010000049.1:7086852-7122649 GCA_026781065.1 Mormyrops boulengeri
TACCACACTTAAATGTTTATTGTTAAAAAATTCCTGAATTTTAAATAACTTCTCAAAAATATTTAAAAACATGTTTCCTCATCCCCCCCCCCCCCCCCCACTCTGAATTATTTATGAGGCTGTCCATAATGACACCATTAGGATTTTCATCCTGCCCTGAGACCCCTTTCATCACCAAGCCCAAATTTAACCAGCTGCCACACTAGTCACAACAGCGTCGCAGGGACTCCATAGGTCCTCTGCTCTAACGCGAAAATATTTAATAAATTAACTGAATACAGGCTTGCACTCGAATCTGGGACCGGGATCAACGAACACATCAGTCTGGGTGTATCTTGAGGTTAATACTGAGGTTGACTATCACATATACATTACTGCATGCATATTGTATTACAAGTTAGATATGGACAGTGGGCCATCATACAGCTGGCAGCGTTGCCCATTTTCCTGCACCTGTTACACTAAGCGATACACTAATGATCCACTACATCTGCTTTCAGGAGTCTCTCGATCAGTGTGTATTATTTACTGTGGACCTCGGACATAAATGCCATAGGATCTGATTTGATCGGGCGTAATGCGACACAAGACTGCATATAACCAGGAAAATACACAGAAAGGCAACACTAAACGAATCTGAAGGAAACATTTTCTGACTGGTCTTCAAATGGACACTAGAGTGTGGTGGCTTCACCAGCAATTCAACCCCCCAACGGGCATCACCTCATTAACTCAGCCTTCCCTGCAGACATCAGATACCCAACAAGGGCCTCCTGCATTTACCCAAAGCCCACCCCCTTACCCCCCAGGACAGTAACACAGGGACAACATGGTGGGCACCTGACAGGAGCCAATGATCAAACGGGGGCCCCAGAGCTCAGCAGATCCCGTGAGGTTTTGCATCGTTTGCTTAACCAATTAGGAATGCAAGCTTAGCTTAGCAGAGGTGCAAAGATTTCATGGAAATGTGGGGGGTTTGTGGCTAGCTGAGGGCCGTGAGGACTGACCTGTTGAGGAACTTTTCAGTGAGGTTCTGCTGGGGGCGGGGCACCTCGTTCTGGCTGACCCCACCTTCCAGGAGCATCTGCTGGTAGAGCTGCCTCTGCTGCTCCTTCTGCTCCAGGTGCTGCTGGACTCGTAGCCGCTGCCGGTAGTACTCCTGGAACTGCTCTGTGGAGTCGCGAAGCTGCCGGGGAATGGCGGGAAAGTCACAGGACAGCCAGGTCAGTAGAGGGTGCCGTAACTGGAGCGCTGTGACAATACAGAGACTCAAAGCAGACTCGGCTTAAGGGGCAGTACATAAAATAAGTCATTTCTAACACAATGCTCACTTATAAAGATGTTGATGTGGCTGAAACAGGCCATTAAAGGCATAACTTTAAACTTAAGTAGTTAAAGGAAGCTGTGATTCTGAAGTACCTTTCATTATTACAAAATGCTATTTAGAGAACTTTGCACCTTCAGCAGCACAGCGATTTGCAGTCAGATGCTTTTAGAAACAGTAACTTCTGCCTGAGAATGTAAACATGCTGGTGGAAAAAAACAGATCAACACAATTACTGCATTTGAGTAGAAGTGTGTGTCTGCAGAGCTGGATCAGGGGAAACGAAATCCCTTTCAGCAAATCAAGCCAAAGTTTACCTGAAGCACAGCCAAACTCCCACACTGTGGGATCCTAGTCTTGGAATGACAAAGCTATCGGCCCTGCCCCCAGCAATCTGTGCTGTATGCACCATTTCGAAAAACAAAAGTGGGACATTTATATAGCTGGCGAGAAAAAGAACACATTCTAAAATGGCAACATTAGTGGATTTTAAAAAAGTCTTTTTTTAGGAATAACAAAGACATGTAAATCCTATTTGTTTAGCTTGTTGGGACTGTCCTCTTGTTTTGGGTTGGGCCTTGAAAGCAGCAATTGGGACGGTGTCTGTGAGGAATCACATGATGGAAAAGGATGTACTGGAAGTTCTGAGCCGGACAGGGTGAGGATGTGCCTTGCTTGCCCATGAATTCTGGGAGTCTGATTGGCGGTGGCTAGCTAGCCCCCCCCTCCCCAAACTGAGCACCAGCTGGCAGGAAAAGCCAGAGACACCACCCCTGGGGGTCATAGACTATAATCCCTTATTGAAATCGGCACAGGGTTTGTCATTCATCAGCGATTCTAGGAGAAAGCTAGGCCTACGAGCCAGGCCCGGACAGCACCGCGCTGGACACTGATCGAACCAAGCGCCCCTGACAACACGTGCTAATTCCGCTCACACCGTCGCCGCTGTCTCCGCGGTCAACGGGGTTTCCGTGGCGATGAATCAAAGTCTGCAGAGTCAGCTATGCGTCACAATGAGAGACACCTCAGCCTCATCCGCTGCGACGATTTCAGTTGCCTCGGCGTGAGGTTAAGGTCACATGGGTGAATTTACAGCCTGCTAAATTAAGGAGAGCACAGGAGCAGGCAGCGTGTTCTGGACGATCTCCTGGTACTGTTGTTAAATGGACACCAAAAACTACAACTCTGTGCTCCAGTATGTTCCAGAAAAAACCATGCAAACTGGTTTAATATTAATCAACCCCCAAAAATAATCCTTAAACCCCCTGGGAAGGCCTTTGGGGCAGCCAGAATACAATGGCGTGGCCCTTTACCTCATTCTTTTCAGCAGGCCCCGTGGCTGGCGCTTCCCCCCCGGGTGCCGAAGCGGGCCTCACGGTGTTGGGCCCCCCCGAGGCCATCATTTTGTCCACGGGCGTGTCTGTCCTGGAGCTGGAGAGGCACAAAGCAGTCCGAGTAATCCCAAATAAACTCCCCCAAAATAAACAGATAACGTAAAAAACTACAGTTCCCCTTGTTACATTTTATAGAAATGTTATTCGAGTAGAGTGACCGTTTAAGCCTGCACTGTCCAATCTACCACACAGAGAAATGATCAGATTCCCTTCGGAATAGTCAGGAATTTGATATTGTATATATATATATATATATATATAAAAAAAAATGAAAAAATGCTTAAAAACATAAGCAAAAAATTCAACCCCAGCCCCAGCAAGGTGCCTAGGTAAAGAAGAATGAGGTTCAGGCCTCAGGCCTCCCAGGGATTTTGGCAGTAAGCAGAGGGAAACCTCTTTTGTTTGTTTTTCCTGGGGTACAACTGTTTATGCCTGTCAGTCAGGCTTAAAGGTGAACAGACAGTGTGGTAGAACGATGTCCTACATAATCCTAAAAATAACAAGTTTTAATACCAGTACTACTACTAATACTATAACAACAGCAAAACAATAATAATGACATCAAACAACAACAAAACAAAAACCAACAACAACAACAAAACAAAAACCAACAACAACAAAACAACAACCATAATAATAATGTGTAGCACAAGCGGGTAGAGAAAACTGTCCCAATTGACTGGCGACATAATTATATTATTATTATTATTATTATTATTAATAATAAAAATAATAATAATAATAATAATAATAATAATAATAACTACGATTATTGTTCTTATTATTTTTATGGAATTATTATTATCATTACTCTGTATAATTAAATGTAGCTGCTAAACTACCGGCTGTGGGGCCGTTATGTGTCAGTAATCCCCGGCAAATGAAGATCACCTCTCCGGAGACTCCTCAAAGATGCTGTGGCAGTCGGAACTCTCCAGCATCAGGCTGCGCGTCAGGTTCGGGGCGCCGGGGTAGTGGAAGTTGGCGAAGGAGTGCGACATGGGCGAGGTCTTGCTGGTGATGTCGGCCACCCGCTTGTCCTGGGTGGACAGGCCGTAGGAGAGGCCGTCCAGCGCCGGGTTGAGTGAGCGCGACATGTAGGTGTCGGCGGACTGGGGCCGGCGGAGGGGCGATGCCGGGTACGGGGACAGCTTGCTGATTAGCGGCGTCAGCAGGTCGGCGTAGGCCGCCTTGGCCGGCTTCACCAGCTTGTCCACGTGGATGTTGAGCAGCTTCTGCTCAAAGGCGCAGGAGAAGACGCTGGCAGGGAGATTCTGCAGCCAGGACAGCAGGCTGAGGTCGAGGTCATCGCAGCCGTTGCCGCACAGCATGTCGATGCCCAGCAGCACCTCGCTCTCAGTGATCTCCTCGCCTGTGGCCTTGCTCTGGCAGAACTCCACGCAGCACTCGTACAGCACGCCCTTGATGAGCAGCTGGAAGAGCCGGTTGCCGCTGGCCCGGAAGCCAGCCTCGCTCAGCTTGCGGTCGGCCGGGATGAACTCGGCCACCATGGTACACGCCTCCTCAAAGCAGTGGACGCGAGCCGTGCTGGGGTTCCACTCCTTGAACTCGGCGTGGTGGGTGAGTCGCGGCAGCGTCAGCAGCAGACAGAGCTTGCTGTAGTCCTCCTTGGAGGGGCAGAACTCCTCCAGAGCGTGTAGGCACTTCACAGCCTCCTGCATGGTGATCTCCAACTGGGGAGACATCGGGACCCATCAGCCATCGACCTCCACGGCACCTCGTCGCCTAACCTCTATACTACACTCTGGCCCTCAACACATTTTAACTTCAGTGTTAAATGCCACATACTGTTCTGCTTTTATTGACAACTAAATAGTGCATTAGTAGCCATTAAGACTCCAGAGAACACCCAAAAATTAGCATTAGTCTTGCATTAAAAAAAAAAAAACAATAAAATAGGCATTCCAGATCAGAGGCCAGACAGCTCATGTGCTGAGTTTTAATTTTAATCATGTTACTAGAAGCAAAATAGAGGACTGAGCTTACTGTGCTGGGCCATACGAATCATATGCCATTCCTACAGATACTCAACTACAGGCTCAATGGAATTAAGCAGATTGAAAATGCACTAGGTATGTAAGCCAGTAAAATAAAGATTGTAACTCTAGAACTGCAAAATCACATTTCACTTAAAACAGTATCCATTATCTAAATATTTTCGTTAACCCTGAATGAGAGATTTTGTACATGTGCCCTGGGCTTGTACCCCTTGGCGAGTTCATCTGGTAGTCCGGGTTGCCATTTCCCAGATCCAATCCCCCTCTGCCACCATCCCCCACCCCCTCACGCCCCTACTTACGTGCTGGGGCTCATCCTCCGCAGACATGGCATTGTTCACGCACAGGGCCTCCAGGAACTTCTGCTTCAGGATAATGTAGCGGAACCTGAACGGACATGCTGAGTGTCAGAGGGACCCTCTGCTGGCTGTATAATACCTGTGCTTTCCATCATAACAGGATGGAAAAGAAACTTCTAATAGTTCCCAATCCTGGTGTGGACACAATATTTGGAGCTTTCCCAGTTCTATACAAAGCACCAGAGATCCAACCACTGACAGAGAAAGGCTGAATCTGAATATATGTACTTCTCTTGTACCAGAAAAAAATCGGATGTTGGTCTTGCTCTGCCCCAAATATTAAGGATACATAGATTGTATCCTCACCGAATGAGACCAATCCCGTGATTAATTGCGCCTCAAGTTCATTCTTGGAAGGTAAGTTCACAAGACCGGTCTTTCCAAGACCATGAGTACGGTCTTTGCATTCTTGGTACTGAGATTCACCCAATGTGTAGTCACTGCAACTAGTACAAACAAGTTTAATGTTCACTAAACACAACGGCCCACCATTGCCAGGATTTTGTCTCACTGTTATTAAGGGTGTGGCTCCCACACATAAAAGGAAACTCCTCAAGGAATTAAGAAATCCAGACTTCCTCAAACAATGAGGGAAGTCACCATTCCCCATTTTCAAGCACAAATATAACATCTTCTGAGGTGAAGTCAACTTGCCTCTTTCTGTCAAATTTGTCCATGCACTCCAGAGGTTGAATAAACTGCAGAACTTCATCCCACTGGCCGTCAAGCACCAGTTGCCTGGGAAAATAAAAGGACAGAATGGCTTGCAGTTAAAGATGATGTCTCCTGGGACTGCAGCTGTGCAGATCTATCTCCCAAAAAACAACAGTAACTACCTCTATCAGTGCATTTTTAAAATTTAATGTGGATGAAAAAAAACAAATCCTGTCCATACTCATTCATTACCTTTCTGAATTTCACCTGTAAAATCTGAGCGATTCTGGTCTAGATTATCACTACAAAAAGACTGCTGCAGACTGAAAATATACGCAAATCTCCCAAAATATATATTGTATTTCAAACAACTTCTTTTTACTGGCCATTTTCTAACCAAATTTCTATACCATGAAACCACAGACTGCTAAAAAAGACAGCCTCATCTTCCAGAAAATCATCACTGTTCACCATTAGGGAAGGAGAGTGCAGTCTCATGTGCTTCTCAGATTCAATGGTGTGTGTGATGCTTAGCGGCGGAATGCAACGCTGCAGGGAGGCCGCAGCTGACACAAAGCCATTTGATGTGGGGGGGGTTACCTTAGGAAGAGCATGTCGTCCGAATAGAGCCCGTTGATCACCCCGCTCTCCTTCTCCAGGGCCAGCATACTGATGTGAAGCTTACGGGAGTTCAGGAAGTCCAGAATCACCTTGATGATCTCCACCTCCTTGATATTAATGGTTTCCTCAGCTGTCATGGTGTCAGCTTTAAATGACCTGGCAGGAATCGTATGAAAGACGAGAACTTACAAAGTGCAGGAGACCTGACAGGTTAATAACAGAATGAGCGGAAATGTTTTGAGAGTGTATGAATCAAGGATATCAGATCTGGTCTGGTGGACGACTAGAGTGACTTCCTACTGCTTTGAAGCACAGCAAGGAAGTAATTTCTGCAGAAACTTTGCTTTTACAAGTCTGGTGCAATACTTTTTTATGCACATATACCATCTGCTAATTTATTATCATTATCATATCAATCTGTATAACTTTAAACATGTATTTTAGTAATACTACAATATTCTGTTTTTCTGCATATTCTATTTGTATTGTTTTACATGTTTTCGGCTCCTCATTCACTTGTTTTGCACTATATGTAGGTTTATCTGTGCTCGACATACTCTCTGTTGTATGATTGTATGTTGTACGATCGTTATTGAATCAATAAAGTTTCTTAATCTTACCCTTAATAAACATGAAGGTGTCAAGGGAAGTAATAGGTAATTGCTTTAAGCCATACAAAATCCAACAGCACTCCATGGAAACAGCTCAAAGTGCTTCATAATGTAAAAACAAGAGACACGCAGGACCAGGGAGTTTCCCACACGTAAAGTATTAAAGAGGTAAATTAAATCATGTGGCATCATAGCCAGCAGAAACTCCTGCTTCAAAGTTCTGGAGATTCTTGAAAAGAGCTTCTGCCTTATTAATTTATATATCGTTTCGAATATCACACCGAAGAGGACTTCGCATTTACGTTTAAATTGCGCAGACTTTATTGTATTTCTATTTGCACAAAATGACCAGGGCGAAGTTCACAAATTACGTTAATCGCGGTATTAGGATAATGCACCTGCACCGCAAAAGCATGGATCACTAGTGAATGCCAAGGGTCTTTAATTCATTAATCACAAACCATCTGACAGAGCTATCGGGACACTGAAATCCGACATGGGGTGAAATGGAGATTTCTTAGCTGAATATACCATTTCACCCCCAACAGGACTGGAATCAGACGACCCATCCCCAGCCACAAAAAGGCGAAACCCGTCACCGCGATGCCTTTAAAATGAACAAAAGCGCTATGGCAGCAGCTCCCCGGCTAATGCGAGCACGGCAGCTGTCAGCCGCTTACCAGGTCCGAGGGCATCATCATCGGGGTGGACGAGAGAGAGAGGTGGGCAGGGGATGGTGCAGAGCGACAAGCGTGCATAAGGACCTTTACTAGCTCAGCAGCTAAACAAGGCGAAGCTCAGCCCTCCGCCCTCAGCCACGCACACTATCCGTGCAAAGCGACCAGGGGACCGGTCGGAGAGATATCAAGACCGGCCAGGGATGCAGCTAGCGGAAAGAATCGCTCGGTTAGCAGCGGGACACGCATCGGCTCACATCAGACAGCTACCTGCCTAGCTACCCGTGCTAGTTCGCGAGCTAGCGTTAGCCTCGCGGAGAGCGGCCGCCCGGACGCCGTTTAAAGCCTCACCTTGTCGCCTTTATAAATACATTAACTGCGGGTGGCGGTCTTCGGTTCTGCTTGTGCGGCAGGTGTTCCACGCTGCTGCGGCGCTTACGCTGCGTTTTGTATTACGGACCGTCGGTTTGTTTCCCCCCGTCTCTTTTTGTTTTGGGTTGCCGTCTCCTCCCACCCAGCCTCCGGCTGTCAGACGGGATCACGGCGATCAGCCAATGAGACGTCGGCAACGCGCGGCGAGCCGCTCCCAGCACGCGGGAAGGGATCCGGGCCGGCCTGCGCGAGGGCTGCCTGTCGCGATAAGCGCGTGCCGGACTGCGCGGGCCTGTCGCGCAGAACGGAGGGCGTGGCCACGGGCCTGTCGCGATAAGCGCGTGCCGGACTGCGCGGGCCTGTCGCGCAGAGCGGAGGGCGGGGCCACGGGCCTGTCGCGATAAGCGCGTGTCGGACTGCGCGGGCCTGTCGCGCAGAGCGGAGGGCGTGGCCACGGGCCTGTCGCGATAAGCGCGTGCCGGACTGCGCGGGCCTGTCGCGCAGAACGGAAGGCGTGGCCACGGGCCTGTCGCGATAAGCGCGTGCCGGACTGCGCGGGCCTGTCGCGCAGAGCGGAGGGCGTGGCCACGGGCCTGTCGCGATAAGGCGCGTTGCTCGAGCTGGGCCTTGCGGCGATGCGGCGGTCAGCCGAGGGGGTGTCCCGAGAGCTGAATCGTTTGGGATATCCAGTGTCTGGATGCGGGTAACAGTGCGAGGGTTTGTTTAAAGCAAGCAGTTGGGCATTGTTTTGTGTGTATATATAAACACACACACATATGTGTTATAAAAATACGTGACTGTAATAAAAAAACTAAAAATACCAAAAGTCTTGAATTTTGTTTGGTTATTAAGATTAAGGATGGGTATGGATTAAGGTTCTCATTTCTTTCATAGAAACTAATGGAGAGTCCCAACAAAAACAGTATATGAATACAAATATGTGTGTGTGTGTGTGTGTGTGTATGACGGTGCTACAAATTCATATATGATAGTTGTAGTTCCTGCTAAATAAAAGACCATGTGCATGTAGTAGGGGTAACAGCAAATGGAAATAAAGGATATCACTGTTAATTAAAATTGGGTAATTTATCAGAGTTTATTAATTTAATGACCTAACATTTTACTTATGTTGGAATTTCATTATGAACAACTAAATATAAACTAAATAATTCACCCCCTTGTATTTGCTAAAAACAAACAAAAAAGTATTTCCTCATAGACAAACAAACAAAAAAGGACTTCCTCATAGACAAACACAAACGCACATTACTGAGAGTCAGACGAATAGCAGAAGGCCATGCTTGTTTTTATTCAAGTCAAAAGAAAAACACACATGACTTGAGCAATATGTTAACAGGTTACTTCACGGGGGCTGTAGAATATTATATTTTGATGGCAAAACAGGACGTCACACAGAACGATATTCAACAGCATCCATTTACAACTGCTAGCTATTCACCTCGGCTTTAAACAGCCAAATAAGACCATGATAACAGTCAAACCTCTTTCATACAATGAAACGTCAAAGGTATCATTTTCTTTCTGACTTTTCCCAGAAATGCATTTGTAACAGACCTGCAAAAAGGAACATTTATTTTTTAAAATAACAAAATAAACAATTTGTATAAACTGTCATTTTTGACTCATCTGTTGCAACCTCAGCAACTTATAAAAGGGGTTACTTTTGGGTTGGAAATATCAACTGGCAAATAACTTTTGATAATTATCATTGAATGTCATATACATTAACATATATAGATATACCTGTTATTTTTCATTTTGCTGGACCAATGGCACAAACAAATGCATCTATTGCGGTATATTTGTGACACTGTTTCTAAAGGGGCACCTGTTCAATGCAAGTTGCATGGAAGCCATTTGTTTCAGACCAAAGCAGATAAAAGAGTGTTTACACAGAAACAGTCATCAGGGATAATTTGAGTACAAGCATGGCTTGTTTTTGCATGTTTTATAGGCATAATGCTGAAGAATGTTACCATACACCAATTAACCCATGGGAATTTCTGTAACACAAAACTCTGTTCATACTATGAGATGCACAACAATAATTTTTCCCTACACCAACTAGAATGAGGTTCTGAATACTTTGGATTAATTTGTGATGGCAAAAGGGTCTTTTACATAACATGCAGCTTTTCTCTAGATTTACTTTAAAACTTTTTTAAAGTGTATTTTTGTATCTAATAGATTAGAAATACAATGTATTTATTTAATCTATGATTTGAAATATGTAGTGCAACACATATAATGAAATCTTCAGCCATAATTTGTAACAGGGTATTTGAAGATTTAGTAAGTAATTTTCCAATTAAAAATCAGATTGTGAATTATGCTGATATGACTGTATATAGTATTTGATCAATATGATTATTCTCTGTACTTGTTTAATTTAGATTTTTAAGTACAAAAACAGGTTCCATATAATTTGTAGTTTTTCGGTTACAAGTACATCATGTCCATGCAAGTAATATGAATAATCTTTGACCAATTATTTAAAAAAAAACCTGTCATATATATTTGTTTTTTTTTGTTATCAATTGTGTACATATAACTATATAAAGAAACCGTTCATTTAAACTAAAATGCACATTATGATGCACAAATCAAAATCCAGAATGGGCCTGGATTCAAATTATCTTAAGTAAAAGGTAAGTTATTCGCAGTCTTTTCAAAACATAAACAGTGCAGAGCACAGATTACCCACATCCCACTGAATCTTGTTGTTATAAATTTATTTGAAAAGACCATGCTATAAAAAGGACACCAATGGTATATAAATAAAACAATGTCATGGTTAAAAGCCAAATAGAATACTTCATATTTCAATATTAATCTACACAGCTCAAATGAAAGCATCGATAGCAGAAATATATACTTTACCAAAAGTTAACAAGTGATACTATGTTCAGCCCCACAAATCTGTACTTTGATTTACAGGATTAAGCAAGTGAGTCACTAATTAAACACAATGTTTCTGTGGTACCCATGAATCACTTGTTTTAAAGCTATTTACAATTTCAAACTAGGTCACATAGTCTATTTCAAGATTTGCCTGTATATACAGTACATTGATTTGAATCTGATCCAAACATGTTACAAACCTTTTAAACTATATTTTTGTATCTTTTATTCTAAAGTTATTTTCTGTTACATTGATCGGTAAATACAATGAATGTGTTCAGAACAGTATATTCTAAGTATTTTCTAATTTCTTTACAGTTATCTTAGGTTGGTCAATGACAAGATCTAGCCTCATCTATTTGCTTGGAATACAAAATTTTTTATATACAGTCACTCAACCATTTGTCACTATTGAAGCATATACAATGTAGAGGCAATGTTTCCTATAGTAAAAATAAATTAATCAAAGTCTGTTGCCAGTTTCCAGCAAATTGGTTGTATTTCAGTAGTGATTTACCATTCTGTGTAAAGGCAATGTTTCCAAATACCAGTGGAAGGCGCCATTTCCACTTTGCCTCCGCACGCAGTTTCGGCTGATCGTTTATATTGAAATTTCGCAAGACAATCACAAAATCAGAAGCCAGCATACAGGAAAGCATACAAATGGGATAAGCTCACAAATGCCTGGTTGCTGTCAAATACGAATCAAAACAAGCATAAGGCCACAAATGTTAACGTATGAAAATTTTACCTACACAGACGAATGACATTCAGTGCTTCTGTGTACCACATCATGTGACACTCACTCCCTTTCTTTTCAGCACACAGAGAACTGCACACATGCACACATTCAAGACTTTATTAAAATCACCCAGTTGTCCATGGTTGGGTGTGTTGAACACCTTAGTAATTTTCATTTGACACTAGCTAATGGTGATATACATTCCAGTTGTGCATAACCACATCAGAGTTCTGTTCCGGCTGAGAAAAAAAATACAAAAATAAATGAGGAAATGTAAGCAAGAAGGGGTGTGTGTTTGTTGGAAAAAATGAAATTGTGCCTAATCCAAAAGGATATGTACAGTATGGTATGGGGCTGATTGGGAGGGTCCCAATTTAAAAAAAACAAAAACCTCTTTAAGTTCCACTAGGACTTTGTCGAGAGAACTTTCTTGGGAGTTCCTGGTTTTTTGGTTTGCCACAGGTGGCTGTAGATGGTGATGGCGTCAACACTGGCAGACATAGTTTTGGCAGGGATATGACTGAACTGCTTCCGGTCAGAGTTGTACTTGTACAGGCCATCGATCATCTTATGGGTGATGGTCTTTGGTCCAATGCCCGCCAGCTTGGTGATCTCCTCCGTCTCGGGCCAGTACGTGTACACGGATCGAAACTGGCAACCTGAATCTCGAAAAAGGATCAGGAAGTTGTTGGCTTCTGATTTCTCCATTTCCTGAAATAAATAATGAATATCCATATTATAATCCATTTCACTGCAGCTGTCACTCTGCTGTTGGGATAAATGTCAAAACATAAATCGCCAGAAGTCTCTCCCGTGCATGTAACTAAATTACAAGCTGACATGGAGACTGGGCCTCCTACCTCTAATATTTTGTTCTTTTGACCTTCGTTCACCTTCCCAGCCAAGCAGCAGTGGGCCAGGGCGTTCTGGATAATATGCTTATTAGACTTGGCACTGGGTTCCTTGTACAGCTTTGGTCCTGTGCAGAGACAAACTCAAAATCTTCAGACCTTCAAGGGGTTTCTGAATTTAAATGTGCGATAACGCTAGCTGTAGGCTACTGGTAAGAAATGTCGATGAGCTTTACAACAGAAACGGGAGAAGTTGTGCTTTCGTTTTGTGAAACCATTTGTAACTATATTCATTCCACAACTGGAAAAAGAAGCATGGAAAATTAGTACTTGACTTATACACTCATTATCATGTGCGAAATGGTCAAAGATGCATCAAGTGACCCAAACCTGTGTACTCCGTGTTGGAAGCTACCGATGAGGTGGTAGAGCCATTCTCCCAGTCCTTCTCTCCGTTTCGGCTTCCTGAGCGGCAGGGTGACAGACATCCATCTGCCGAGTCTGGTCTGGGTGTGGATTGGGGCAGGGCGAGGTATGGTAGGCAAAGACATAGTCAGCAAGCACACTGTGGCATCACTCTCCTCACCTCTGTGGATCTAACGAGTTACATGAAGCGTTCCACATGTACAAATAAGCTCATGCAGCGAAGGAAAAAAGGCCGTGAAAGCAGAGTTTCCCAATCCAGTCCTTGGGGACAGGATTCACATTATGGAGCTGGGAGGGAGCAAAAACATGGACTATCTGTTGGTCCCCCAGGACCGGACTGGGAAACACTGTGCTAGAGTTTTCTGAAGCAAAGCTTTGATGGATATGTTCAGAAGGCAGGTGACAGAGTGGCGTACTAAACAGTTTCTATGAAAATCTCATGGGGATTAGATGCGGTCGGCATCGGCTGTGTTGCAACTTCAAAGCGTATGATTTATATATGAAATAATGCAGAGGGATGCAAGTATATTGAGCTGTTTTGGTTAAGTAGTAGAAGTGAAGGACTTTAACACGTTTGCAAGTTTTAAGCAAAAAAATAAACCATGCTTGGGAATGAATTATATAAATTCACCGATCTATACATGTTCCAAATATTTTTCTAGTCAGGGTTGCGGGGGGAGGGGGGAGTTTGGGTCTGGAGTTTAATTATCAATGTTTATTCAAAATGTTTTTAGGACAATCCTACTTAGAAAGGACATACAGGTTTGTCTGGCCCAGTCTAATTAACAGGTCATACAGCTGTCCAGTATGAAGAGATAGATTATTTGTTTAGTTGCATTTTCATAAATTAATATTCTCATTGTATTTTTGATTCTTGTATCTAATCCAACATTTAATCTTGTGTTTTATCCAAAGTAATGTACAGGTCCTGGAGAAATTTGCCTTGCTCAAGAGCTCAATGGTGACATCACTCTGCCAACCCTGGGATTTGAACCAGTGACCTTCCGGACACAGACGCAGCATCCTGACCCACTGAGCAATAGTATCATTGTGTTTAAAATTAACTATTGTAACATAATTATAGCTTTTTAAGGCTTATTTCTTATACCACCGTATCAACTGAGAAGTTTAGAATGGCTTGAAGATGGCTTATAGGACCCAGGTGTTCAGCTCGGTATATTGACATTATCGCAATGACATATCCCTGAAACGGGAAGGCAACAGGAGTAATGGAGTGACTTGGGTTACAGCAAAGAGACCAACCTTCCTTTTTTCACTTTAGGAGAGCTCAGAAAGAAGGAGAGGCTGCCAGAAGCTAGCCTACTGCTCGAGAATATTCCAGAAAAATGGGAGGAGAATAAAAAGGTGTGGAGAACAGACAACGTCAGTTTTTTTTTTTGCTTTCGAGTCAAAATGTTGTGAAGTCAAGAGTACAGAAGGCACCTCAGTCAGACATTCATGGGATAGTCAGTAAGGCACAGGACGGGTTACAGCACAAAACAGATACAACAATGTGCAAGTTACATAAGACTGCATGGGTATCTGAATCTGATCAGAGTTAAGAGAAAAATGTCTCTATAGACAGATTAATGAAAATTAATCAAAGATTAGTAAAATTGCTGCAACGATCAGCAGAAGCAAGCATTTCATTCTGACAAGATCTAAGCATAAAAACTATGCCTTATTATCAAAACAGACAGAAATATTATAAATTCGACATACTTTACAACTAAAATGTCACACTTTCTGCAAAAAAAAGAAATGTTCAATAAATAATTCAATGCTACTGCTGTAAGAGGAAGGTTCCGGTATCATTTAGTACTTCCATGAGAAACTGAGGTATAGCACTAAAGCCCCCTAGAGCCTAAAAGAGAAACTGTATGACACAAATAACCAAATGTTTCGTGAGGGTGTTAAGACTGAAACGGTATTTCAGGCTGGGTGGTGTTCTTACCTGGGAAGGACCCTCTCAGACTGTAGGCTTTCGTTGTCCCTGAGATTGAGGGAAGCCAGAGACAGACTTGAGACTGAATGAACACGAGGCCGTGAACCTGTATGCAGGACAAACACCGTCACATCAGAACTGAGGGTTTGCTGCACATCTGTGACACCTTGCAGTAGCACCACTGTTGAGGCACCACTGACTACGGTTTGAAAAATTGTGAAGGATTCATAAATATGCACAATTTCACAAGTGCTTACCCTCCAAAAACACATCATCACATGTCAAATCTCATATAAGCCCAGGTTTGAACAACAATTAAGCCTTCTCCTGCTGTGCTAGACTACTGGTGATACGGGATATTGCTATTCGGTATACTGTATGGGAATCAGTTCTGAATTAAACACAAAACTATATACGAATGTATTAAAATATATGAAATGCTTGAGGTTTTTGACAATATATGGAGATCAGCTGAATATCTATTAGTAAAGGCAACAATGTAATTGAATAACAGAATGGCTTGAATATTTGCACATTGACAAATGGCCGCGAGTGAGTGTTGTTAATCAAGTGTACAGTAAAAACGGCACAGGTGGGACAAAGGAGATTGGCTAACAGCAGGGGCAGTAGGAGGAACTGAATGACCTCATTGACAGGTTTACCTGCAGTAGCCTTTGTACTAGGCTTGGGAGACTCCATGACATCTCTGTGTATGGATTTGGGGCGGGGCTTCTTCTGCTTTGCACTGAGGGGGCGGGGTTTAATTACACTGTCCATGTCCTCCATCAGCTTAAGCTGCTTCCTTCTGAGATACTCCTGCTTTATATACTCCTTGCGCGCCTTCTCTTCCTCCTTCTTCTGCCTCTCCTCTTCTGCTTTCATTCTGATGGAAAATGATGAAGATATTTATAATAATGATAATGAGTGATTCTTTATGGATCCCCATGGGGAAGTTCTCTTTACGCCTCCCCCAGCTTGCTCTCTGTAGGTGAGAGCAGGCTGGCCATGAAGGGCAGCCACCCATAGCAGCACCCAGGGAGCTGAGTGTTAAGGGTCTAAGTCTGGGACCCACAGATGTACCAAGACTGAGCTTGAACCGACGACCATCTGATTACAGGCACAGAGGCTTAGCCCACTGAGCCACACACTGCCCTTCAGTGGGCTAACACTCCCTTTCAGACCGAGTTATACAGCCACACAATAATTCCAAATATACCTTAGTGCAACAATATGCATGTGATGGTGCCTTTGTTTATTGGAGTGATGTATAAGAACTACTCATAAGTAAGGTTCCAGGATAGTATAAGTCAAAAATAGCCAAGTCTATACTGTAGCTTGCAGTGGAGAAGGCGAAGACTTGGAGTTTCAAAAGTTAGAATCTCAGTGCATAAATGCTTGTGGTGAGCATTTAAATAATATCCTGCATACAAAAGACTACATTACACCATTCTTCCAAATTACTGTGAAGAAATCATCTTAAAATTGTTCAATAACAATGTAATTTGTTCAAATGCACATTATCTATTGTCTGATACAGTATAAACATTGATATGGTATATCCGATGATTCCTTAGGTATGTATTGTACCCGTTGACTGAACTTTGGAGTATATTCATCCACCCAGCCAACCATCTTCCATCCCAGTTCAGAGTTGGGGGGAGTTAATGTGAGGTCTTACAGGAAGTGATGCGGAGGAAGTGCGAGGGACTCACCTTGCCATTTCCTTCTTCTGCTCCTGCTCGACCTCCTGCTGCTGCTTTTTCTGCTGCGCCTCCCTCTCTCTTCTTAGCCTCTTCTCCAGCAGCGCTGCTCTCTTCAGAGCGATGTCTTCCTCGCCCTTCATGTCATCCTGGAAGACCCAGAGGCATAACAGCCTCACCATGACATGTCAAGACCTTCTGCGTCAAACACGATACTTTCATCTGAGATTACTCATGCTTGACAGCAAATTAACCCAAACCCTTTCAGTCAGACGCCAAAACTACAGAATATTTTGCAGTGCAAAATGTGTAAGTCACTCATGTACAATTTTTGAGAGTCTTGTCAGCTGGCAAACTTCTGCAGAAAATCTTCTGCTTGTAACTTTTATTTAATTATTCATAAACTATAATTATGACCTGAATCAGAGCCCTGCTGACTGTATTTTCTCAATATTCTGACAGTTTCCTCCCTTTAAACACACAACTCATTAAATCAGATGTAAAAGTGAGCATGCTAATTCATTAAAATTTTAAATAAGAGAAGCCAAAGGAATTTAAATGAAAATTTCAATTGCAACCTGATGTGTATTGTGTTTTCCTAGCACATTTTAGCATGATCCCAAGCTACTGCGACCATATATCATAGTTCATATCTTTACCTTGAAAAAGAAGCCACAGCACATTTTCTGTTCTTCTTTGGAGACCTCTTTGCCAGCTCCACTTTCATCCTTTACCAGTCCCGGGCTGTCCAGTGGTTTGAGAACAGACAGTGGCACCTCTATCAAGTTCTTGGCAGTAGGTCCTGTGGAACCGGTGGGATTTGCAGATGGTATGACAGTGAAGGTCTCTGTGACAGGTTGGGTTAACACCTCAGACACTTTGGATTCCCTGGGTTTGCTCCCTTCTCGTAGATCCACCTCTGAGCTTCGGTCCTGCTCTTTCTGCTTTGATTCTTTGGTTGGGGCAGGAGCTGGGTCCACAGCCATGGTCGCCTGCGCTTGTGCCTCCGGTGCCGGCTGTTCATTTTTGGTGCCTTGTGTGCTTTCTTCAGGCTTGGGGTCTGGGCCTCTCGTGGGCCTGGAGTCGTGACCTAAGTATGTATAGGAGGTGGTCTGGGTCTGGCTGGGGGAGAATTTTCGCAGTCTTGGAAGGCTGTCAACTGACTGTGGAGTATTGAGCATCCGATTGAAGGGGGTGATCTTCAGCTCACTCGGACGAGGCGTCCTAGGGGTCCTAAAGTGAAACGATGCCGATTTCCTCTTTATGGTTGCTGGAGAGCGGTGGGCAGGTCGAGGAGACCCAGCAGAAGACAGCACAGGAGACATAGACCCTGCGGAGCGAGTGGAATGGCGGAGATCTTGCACTTGTTTCTGTGGAGAAGGTTGGGGTGGGGAGATGACCCACGACTGCTGCTCCCTCATCTGCATGATGACCTCCTGCTGCTGGGCCAGTCTCTGCATCTCTACTTGCAGGAAGTTAAGCGAGGTATTGAGCTTCTCGATGGACTTGGTGTACTCTGCCATATCCACCTCGCTGGCGCTCTCATCGCTGGAGGACTTCATCCACGTGACCTGGCTTCGGTCCATGTCTTGACCATCCAGTTTACCCTTCACAGGCTGTTGGCTGCCATGAGCAGGTGGTTTGTTGGACTGGTTATCACCAGATGATGAGTTACCCTCCCCAGCCCCTGCTTCATCCTTGAGTGGCGAGATGGCACCCCCTTTCTTCCTCACGACATTCAGGAAGGCTGTCCTGCCCATCTTCTGCCTGTGTCTGGTAAAGGCCTCTTCTACTTTCTTCTTCTGTGCTTCGATGGCCCTCCGTTTCTCCTCCAGTTTCATCTTCAGATGGACCATTTCCGAGGCTAGCATTTGGGTAGGGTCTCGGGGAGACTGACGGATGGGACTCTCCTGAGCCATCTGAGCCCATGCCACCATGTGTGGGATATTAAGCTCAGAGCTTTCGGGGGTGGTCTTGGGGGAGCTGCTGCTGGTGCTCCGTCCCTCCACATGGTTCAGCTTTTTAAACTTCTGCTCAGCAAAGCTGGTCATCTTGACACCAGAGCTAGAGGAGGCTGTGCTATCGGCATGGGACCTCGCACTCATTGAACTGGGGCAAGGGCTCGTCATCTCTCGAGCCTTACTGACCCTGAGCTCAAAGTCGTGGTCCATGTCTGAGTCCAAGCTCACTGTGTAGTCCTTCAAGGATGAGTCCTCATCCAGAGTCTCCTGGATGTCTTCGGTGCGTACATGGATTCCCGTGTCCACCTCTGTTGAAACGGAGTCTGTGTCTGCTTCAGCACCTCGCGCTTTGGGGCACGAATCTCCCGTGTCAAGGCCATGAAGAAAAAACCCATTATCTACAGCCTCCGCCTGAATGCTGCCTTGTGGCCTTTCAGAATCATGGATGATCTTCAGAGCCTCTTCCATGCTGGGCATGGGCAGGTTCCCATGATCATCTGAGACTTGGCCATTCAATAATCCCTTATTATTCTTGGGTAGAGACCTTTCAGGGTGTCGTTCAGTGCTGGTACCTACTAGGTTCACTGGAAATTCCTCCTCCTCAATGCCTTCTCTCTCACTCTGCCCATTCACAGGCTGGAAGGAGAGATTCCTCTTCATATTCTTGGACACATGATTCACTTTGAAGCCCAGCCCATCTGTGCTGATGGACCTGGTCATACCTCGGTTGGAGACTGTGGAGCTCTTTACAGTGTCCTCCTTATCAAAAGGAATGTCAAAGGATATCCCATGTGCAGAAGATCTATCAGACAGAGGGACAGAGAAAACAGAACATTTCAAGGTCGTGGCGTGGCATCACTTTAGCAAACAGCATTATTTACCCAGACATCTGAAATGTACAATTTGTTCACTGACCGTTTTTCCTTAGGCCACGTTCCCACGCAGCCATCCATGTAAGACAATGAGGTTGATCGTTTTATTATACCTAACATTGCACAACAATAGCACAAATCAGAAAAATCAAACATACACAGTCATAGAAAAGACAAGCAATACATCTCAGTGGACAGACATCTAAAATGGAACAGGGAGATGTCATAACATCAGTACTTCAGTAACTCTCTCTTACCTGAAGTGGAAGTCTGAGGCTGGGCCCTAAGAGGCAAGCTTGCAGAGAGAAAGACACAAAGACTTTTCTAATTTCTAGAAGTGCACTTCAGTCATGTAGTAACTCATTATAGATATATGGTGATGCATATAGTGGAAGGAGAACTGACCTTGGGTGTTCTGGAGATGGGGGATTCTCCATAAAGCTTCTGTTGGTGGCATTAGAGATGGGCACTGAGGGTATTCCTCTCAAAGATGATGGTTCTAGCGCTGGAAGCAGACCAAACTTCGATTAGATGCGCTTACAAAGTCATGGCGTCTTCGAAAACTATTATGCAGTGCAAAGTGTGTCCGTTTGCTTCGGCGAACCCATACCTGCAGTGCGCAGCATCTGGGGCCGCACAAACGAGGGCTTCACGACTTCGAACCACCAGAACAGCTCTGCCATGAACACCAGGTAGTTGTTCTGGAGTAGAATATAGTGAAGAAGAATTCATGTCAGGGCACAAAGCATCCACCCGTCCATCTTCTGTAACTTCATAACAAACCCACAACCCTGAAGGCATTAGATTGCTCTGATACTCACTGCACCACCTTGATGCAGTGAGTAGCCAACAAACCAACAACATGTATATATACTATCATAAGGGTGGTGGGTCTAGATATTACTGTAGTGATGTTGTCAAAGGAAATCTTCCAAGAGGAACTTGAGAAGAGAAGAGCAGTAGCCCTATTGTGGCCACCACTAGGGGTCTCCGTTTGCTACAATAAATAAACCTTTCTTAGCACAATTGTTACTGGATGCCCATAATGTATGCTGTTTGCTTTGTTATAATTTCTTCTTAAGCACAAGGGCAAAAAAAAAGAGTCAGTCATGCAAACAGTCTTCTGAATTTCTGCCTGACCCAGAGAAAAAAGAATGATGTAACTAGAAAGTGTTTTTAGAATCTGATTATGCAGCGTGAATTTAGGTTTATGTATTTATGAGTTTTGATACTTCCCTCATGAATAAGAGGAGTACACTCCTTTTTGAAAGATCCAGGACAGTATAATCTAGGATGACGTACGACAGCAAATCAATCAACCAGAAACAGCTACATTTTGCGTCTGTCATGCACTATAAAAAAACACATGTGTTAACCCTTTTCCAATACATATTTTCCAAAAATATTTTCTTTGGATTTGATGGATTTTAAGAGAAGTCTCATCTTAGATAAAGTAAAATAAATCAGGCCAACATTACTCTGAGCAGTTCAAAGAACTGACCAAACAGGCTTAAATTCTGGAAGTCGAAATATGTTTACTAATGTGAAATTGGATTCTCCTTTGCCAAAAAAACACTGGGGACAAGGGGACTGTGAGGAAATACACACATTTCATGATTTATGTACAAGAATTTTACCTTTAAAAGAATCAAAACAATCAAATGTTCAGTAGTTCACCTCTTTGGTTGACAAAATGTTTTTTCTTTCTTAAACATTTGAACCAAGTATCCTAAAGATGACTCCAGCCTAATGACTGGGTAGAAGTATGTCATCAAGACACAGATATTAACTGCAGGGATCAGGAGATCCAGGAAGAAATGTTTCCTTTTTGCAATGCAACCAATCAGAGCATCCATAATGTAAGCAGATTCCTCATATGGTTTCTGTTTATAGCAACGAGGCTTAATGATCTATTTTTCAAAAATGAGGCCATTTAGGCCTCCAGCTGTATGTGTGATTGTAACCAAGAGTCAAGGCTAGCACAGTTTATGCTAAACCAGTGTATCCATCACGGAGTAACTTTCAACATGTGAGACATGTGTTACGGATTGTGTGAAATACTTGTAGCTGTTATGACATGGTTATTACTCACAGCTGTACTTTGAGTGGGATTCTGAATCGGATACTGTTTCATGATTGGCAATGGCGGCTGGGCGTGTCCCCCAGGAAAACCACTTTCCCATAAGCTTTGATGGAGCTTTTGGGTAAACAAAAGCTTTATATAAAAGAAAAGTAGATGGAACAGGGTATGAAGAAGCAGAGTTCTGGTAATGAGAATGGTACAATACCAATGAGTCAGGGCTCCAGTTCTGAGTTAGAATTAGAATGCTGGTTTGCATTATGATTATTACCACAAGCATTTGCATGATTAAACCATTGTGTCATCAAAAGGATGCAATAAAATAAAAGTATCAAAAAGAACCACATTTTTCTTTTAGAAATGTTCTTAAAAAAGTAAGATACTACTTTTCATATAAATGCTTCACTCCACAGCAAATTGCACCGACAAACTTATTCCCAGGATACAATCTGACAACATCTGGGAACTAGTCATATCTGCTACAAATCAGTCAGTCAGTGTGTACACACACACATTACCGGGATACACTACACCCTGAGTGTTGCGTGGGCTAAGAGGTTCTCCTACTCAGATCCCACCCACAACCCAAATTCTTTCCTTTGCTAGCCGGTTATTTTTTTACAGAAACCCTCTGACTGCCTCACACCCGAATCTCGATTTGAGCAGAAGTCAAGCCTTCACAGTTGGGGGGGTGGGATGGGTGAAGCAGGGGCAGATCAGTCAAAGGAACAGACTAGGCAGCCAACTCCCATGTCCATCTCAATGGACGAGAGCCGGGGTTTATTTGTCCACAGCACTTGTGTGTCCAAGCTCAGCTTTTCTACACTCATCTCCACAGTGAGCTGCCTGACTGGAGACTTTCATTCCACGCCTAACGAGAGAATTTCTTCAGTCCAGAGCCTCATTATAGTAGCATTGCCTAGATGCTGGAACTATAATGAGAGTCTCCAGTTGACAGTTATATAATGACATACACAGCTAACAGGGGCTTCTTGCATCCAGTCAGTGCATAATTTCACTCGGCTGTGAAGAGGACTTGGAAAACTGTCCTTTTTGCAGTATGGCCATGTTAAGAAGTTGTCTTTGCTATTAGAACCCTTTATTCAAAATCATTTTCACTCCTTCCACCTCACAGGCAAAGGTAACTGCTAAGAAGCCATGTCAGACATACAACTGAGATGAATGCAAGTTCTGTTCAACTATCGTGTCAAAAATGAACAAACTCAAGTGTTATTAGCTGTGATAGAAAAACCCTCTGCAGGAAATGTAGGTTAGGGACCATCTTGCAAACAGGATGACGAAACTGTTGATGACTCATTGAGGAAGAAAATACCAAGGCTTTCCTCCTGGCAAAAAAGTGTACCACAGACTTTGTGGTTCTAGGAACCCATGACTCATGACTCACTGGCCAGAGCAGCACTATCAGGTTAGGGCTCCTCTACAAATGCAACATCCAGGCTCAAAAACCCAGACCTTCAAGCTTGAGGTTCTCTCATTTACACATCCCTGCGTGATGATGACAAGCTCACCTTAATGGAGGAGGAGGCGTAGACCATGTCTTCGAGGGTGAAGTGGCAGCATCGGTCCAGGTTATCCCCACAGAAGTCCTGAATCAGCTGAAGGTTGTACAAACTGTCCGCCAATGACATAGCCTCCTTCAGGCATATATCTGTTATGCAGGAGGGTAAGACATTCCCCATGATGTCATCATACTTAGGAGACAAGGCTTTTCCTCTCACTACTATAAACACTTGCAAGACACAAAGAAACTAACCAAATAAATATCTGCGGCATGGTAAAGCTACACTCTTCTCAAAGGTCCTCCAGTTAACCAGATCACAAGCCAGATGGAACCTTGCTGAAAATACCTTACAGGATCATTCCCAGAGGCGCAAAAACACCTCTTATCTACGGTATACCTGCCATGTAACAACTAGCCTTTGTCTACTTGCATCCTGGAAAATTTCATTAATGGCTAAGTGACAAGATTTAACCTATCCCTGTTTACCATCTACAGTAACTGTAGTAAGATAGACGCCCGACTGTGATTAGCACCGAAAACATTTTGCTGCAAATTTCCAAGAAATGTCTTAGCCCTACAGAGTACACAGGGCAGATTCTTACTGCCCTTTGGACCACGTTACTATTTTAGGAAAATCTGTGGCATGCGCTAAATGTGCAAAGCGGGCGATACTATTTATTTTAAGTACTTATCCAAAGTGACAAATGCCTTATATCTATTTCTCGGTTTTGCGAATACAGTAGACATTTCAGGCCAAGTGTCATGCTGGTGACCATGACAACAGCCTGCAACTCAACGGCCCACTTACTCAGTCCATGCCAGTATGGCAGCTACTTGCTGACCTCCTGGTCGACTGAAGCAATGTCATACCTTCCAGCTTGACAAGGTCCGGGCAGTAGAAGTGGAGGAGGGCGGCTATGGCACAGCCATCCGCAGTGTCCTTCAGCAGGTTGTCCACCAGGGGGAGACATGGGGCTTGTCTAGATATCATCTGCTCTTTCCTGTACCGAGCCTGTGCAGTGACAAACACCTGGTGAGAACACACTCATAAGCGAGCCCCCATCACAGTCAGCGAACCCGACACACTTACGGCACACACCCACACATATACATAACTATAGACAAGTTTAGCTCAGGAAGTAGCTCGGGAAACACGGAAGGATTCGATTGGACAGACGAACTAGGGCAAAGCCACATGCAGAATATATGCTACTGGTGCATTTTGGGATTGCAGGCACTTCTTTTGGTCTTTTGTCCTGTCATGCAGCTACTGAACCAGTTTTGATTTGCGCTGTAAGTCCACCTTGGCAGAAATTCATGTACTGAGACCTACAGCGGGAGATCCTGTTTCAGGCCCGTCATCCTCCTCGCCCTTGAGCTTAGACCCTGCATAAAAATGCTAAATGCAATAGGGCTTAGTTTCAATAAGTACCATGGCTCTGCCGTATAACTGCTGGTGTGGTGAAATAACTATATCTTGTTGATTCAAGTCCGTGTGTGTGGCTGGTGTGTTTTAAATCACTCATGTTATTCATGTCCCAGTTTATTAAATTACCATGGTGGTCCATTCATTCACCTCCACCGAATGCTGCTGAATGAAACCATACACCCCTTTCTGCGAATCACGGAGGCCAAGATTTAATATTTAATAGCACCTATTGGGTCAAGTGCCAGCAAACACATTTGCATTGCATGTGATACTGTATGCATCACCTCCGGGAGGCCCAAATTAAAGTAACTCATATTATCTCCAAACTCCAATTATGTCCTTGACAACAGCATATTGAAACAGAAAGGTTAACTGAGAAGGCTGAACTTCAGCTCGACTGAAGTGGAGTGAGTGCTTCAGAAAAATGAGAATGGAGCACTGACTTGGCCAGTGCTGTTCTGGATTAGGAAGCATATACATTATTCATTACTGGGGGCATGAAATTCATTACATGTTGTAAAACTTGGGGTGGAATTTTGTACCATATAAGCCATGCAACACATAAGCAGTTATGGGAGTTGGATGGAGAGCCTGATGTTTAGATTTCTATATTTTATTCATATAATTGAAAAGCGAAGTCATTCACTTTTAAAAATCCTGTACCAAAAATACCTGAGGAAACTATTTCAGGACACTCACGGGTGTCAATTATAAGACTGTCTCTAACACTCATGGGAGTTTTGCTTACACAAAAATGTTCTGAGGACAGAATGGAAAAAAATGATTGTTTCAGAGAGAGAGAACCAATCAGATTGTAAAGGAGGTGGGTCCAAGCAGCTACAGGAGGCGGGACCAACCAATCAGATGCCCTGCTCTCTGAACAATTTTGTATAAATAAAACCCCCATAAGTGTTTCTAACACACACTGATGCACAATTCAAGGTTAATGATCCAGAATGCTAGTAGCTGTAGACTTGCTTACAACCCCCATAGAAATAAAAATATCGCAAATATGTCTTTGTGTGCCTAGAAAGGGATAAGTGGCACAGACTAGGGTTCAAACATAGTTCTTGGGGTTGCAATTGCCTCTATGCCCTGATCTAGGACAGGCATACCCTCACGTAAAGTTAATAGGCATTTGTTAATCTACAACTGATTCCAGTGACTTGTACTATGAAGCGGGGTTACTGGCTTATCGGAGTAACTTGTCGGATTTAAGGTACCACAGTTTAAATGGACTTCATATTCGTTCACTTACATTTCGCCCAGATTACCTTAAATCCGACAAGTTACCCTGATAAGCCAGTAACCCCGCTTCGTAGTACAGCCACAGATCAGAATTCAGGAGCAACTTCACCCTTTTTTCCCCCAGGTGGAATGAGTGCTCATGTCTATGGTAGGCTGCATGCTTCTCAAACACGAAGGAGGGATGATGCAATGGGATGGTGGTGGTGGTGGGGAGGGGGGGTCGTGTGCAGAGAAGCAGCTTGGTGAACTTACGGGAACCAGTTTCCAATACCATTTGATTGGAGACTTCGGCCCAGCAAGCAAGTGGTGCAAAGAAAATTGAAAAATAAATAAAACAATTAAAAACAAAGGTGATAGAAAGAATAGGAAGAACCATCAGCATGTAATGAACAAGCTAGTCTAGGTCTGGGCATCTGAGAAGAGCCCCGCCCACAAAGCCACGCCCCCTCATGTTTAACCCAGCCAATCTACATTTGTGTTCCAAGACCTACACAAGGAATTTCATTTTCAGTTCATTACTAAGGCCTCACCTGGTACAAATGGGGGACTACAGCAAAAATGTGACCCTCATGGGGTGGCCTGAGGACTGAACTGAGAAACATTGAACCACAGTACAGTCTAACATCCTAGCTAGTGGTTTCTCCGACATTAGATGGTCTCCACCCATGAGAAAACCTGAATGTGCTGTTTCCATAGGCCTGTGCCGCAAGCTCTGTGTAGAGAACTTTAAAGGCCATCTATAAATACAAGGCAGTTTAATAAACTAGGTCTATAAAAATATGCATTATTGTTGAAATTACTGGAGAGTGCAGAAAGGAAACTCCAGATGCACAGAAATGTCAAATGAGGCGCATAGGGGATAAATTCAATGGAGAACTAAATATATTTACACTGTCTGAAAAGCAATTTCACTTTGTTCTGGATTTTGAATGCCTTCAGTTTTAAGACAATGCCTTTCTGACATGGCTGAACATTTGGCTGGTGATAACAGGGAAAGTCTCAGTTTGGTGTTAGTCCAAAACCAGATCAATGCTTTGTGATTGATGAGATGATTGGTAATGAAAGATCTGCCAATCACATTTACCGCAACGTGCTGAGATGCATTATTAACATGTCACTTTTTTTTCCCTTTACACCTATCGTATACCTCCTACTAGCACACCTGGGATGTGAGTGGATGGCGGCTTTAAAACAAGCTGTGGTTTGTTCACAAGTCATCTCGCGTGACCTGATTCAGCATGTTTTAGTCGCTTAACCTCTGATGAGGCAAGAGCACAGACATTGGGTGCTTTCTGCAAAGTGCCTGAAGAGGTTCCAACGATTAAGTGACAGATTTTACGACTCTCGCATAAAGGGAGTCTTAAACTTTAACCTGAAATCACTCATCAAGAGCCTGGCTTCTGTACAAAAACCAAAAAAGGTCGCCATCAATGACATTCCCAGCTCTATACCTTTTCTTTCCTGTTAGCGTCACAAGGACAGACAAGTCATTAATACACATAGTGTTGAGGCCCAGAGCAGCGATGAATTCTACTGTGAAAGGCAACGGGGAGAAGGTCAGCGGGTTAGGACATTGTGCCTGAGATCGGAAAATCGCTGGTTTAAATCCCGTAGTTGGCGGAGTGATTTCACCGTTAAGGTCTCGAGCGAGGCCCTTAACCCCCAATTGCCCCAGGTACTGTCTGATCCTGCTCTCTCAACTGTATGTCACTTTGGATAAAAGCGACTGCTAAATAAATAAATGTAAAAATACATGGAGAGTAAGAATAAACATCGAAACTTCCAAAAATACCCCCCTATCCTGGATGACCCTGTCTATCTTTGAGTGTTGCCCCAAGAGGATACACCAAAACGGGGTCATCTTGGGTTTCTTCTTATTTCTGCATGTATCGGGTCACAAATTTCAGCTCCCGAGAGGGTCGGTGCGGGATAAGGACGACACGTGCCACGAGGCAGACTGGCTCCTTACAATGGAGACAGCCCATGAGGCGGTGGCGGTAACTATTAAATGCCCCGACGTCTGCAGTGCTTCTGCTCCGGCTCGCAGGCGGCACGAGGCTCGGTAATGAACTCGCAGCTGCAAATGTCTGCAGTGACCCTGAGTGCCAACAAGGTGGTGCTAATTCCTCTTTGCAGCAACACCGTGTCTGTCGCACGGCTACTGTGCCAGTGAGGGTGGGGTAGGGGTATGTGCGGCCAGAGTTGTGCTGTTTGACACAGAAGGCCCTGTCTAGACTGTTATATCATTCTAGGAATCAACAAGCCCCTGCCCTTGAATCAAAATCGCATTTGTGACATGGACAGGCTAATGGAAGAGCAGATAGCATTAGCTTTATGTTCTTGTGCCATGTGGGTCCGCGGCAGGCGAACCGCTCACATTCCCCATAATGTGAGTTTGCATGGCACTGCTGCCTGAAGGAGGTCACCATTGAAGCAGCCAAAGCTGATTGTTAACTGAGAAAAAAAACGTCATTCACATCCGCACGATCGAGCTGGACTGACCACCATTTTTTCGTGGTGACACCTTTGCAATGCTTACAGCAACATAGTTTCATCGCCGCTCATGCAAGCCAGTCACACTGATATCGTCTACATTTTCTCCTATTTTTAGTCTATTGTAGGAACTGCTTGTCGCAGGTTTCCATTCCATAGTACAAATAAGACACCAATATAGCAAAGATTCTTTTCCTTCAACACTCTGCATTAAATCTATGACTAGCACACCCTTGAGTCTCAAACACAGAAAATCCAGGCTTAATCACTCATGTAATCTAAAAACCAAAGTAAAATATAAACAGGTTAATGAAACACGAAGCGGTGCGAGTCGTCATGGTCCTGAGAATCATCCTGTCATTTGCAGGCCGGTCGTGCTCACCCGCGAGCCCTCGGACTGGTCTTTGTCGGCACAGGACGGTTCTCTCAGCTTCTGCTCCTGAGTGATGATGTCTCTCAAGTACTCATTGACCTGGTTAATAAAGGAGAGAGAGAGAAAAAAACAAGCATTCATTACAAAGAGTCATTAGAGCCAATCGAACAGCAGGGGCAATTAGTTTCCAGGTAGGAATTGTAAATAAAGACAGATTGTGCCAATAAATGTCCTGCTTCCCGCAGACCTCACACGAAAATGAGCTTAACCTGGCCTACACAGAGAAACATCAAAATAGGGTTATTCTGATTGTTCAAAGACACAAACTGCCATCTTTGCTCACCACAATGCAGTTCCAAACTGTTCATTTCAAATCTCCTCATACTAAAAAAAGAGCAAAGCAGCCCCTTCTCTCAATACAGGATAAAGTTGCAAACCCCTTTAAAAGGCACATTTTTTTGCCAGACTTTATCCTTTAAATGAAAGATGCATTGTGGGAAATCCAATATGTCTGCCAAGGAGATAAGGGTGGCAGAGAGGCTTACAGGGGCTGCTGTAGGTAGTCATGCAGAATAGAAGTAGCCTGTGGCGTACACTGTATGCACCCGTTCCCCCCCACAAACGCCCCACCCCAAGCAGAGGCCGCTTGAGCCTCTCTGCACAGGAATGTAAACAAATGGACGCTTCCATGGCACGGAGCCCAGCTCACAGAGTCGCCGCCGGTAAACATGGCGTGTCACGTTACCGTGCTGGCGTTCGGCTTTTATGGATTCCCCCCCCCGCGATAGACTAGCGTTACAGGAATGCGTGCATAAAGGAAACTATGGGGGACAAGAAATTTGACAAATGCTCTAGGGCGATCAAACACAAACAGTAAACCAGGATGACTATGCAGGGGAACAGCCTATTTCCTGTGACAGATTTATAATTTTATAGCATTACTGGGAGTTGGAATCGTACCTAAACCTACGGTTAGAGATAATGATGTAGTGATTTGATGATTCACTCCTGCATCAGGGAACACTAAATGAAACACCTGGATATATGCTGCGCTTAGCTTTTTATAAGCTTAGCCTTTAGCAGGATATCAATGCCAATTGTATGAACTTACAATGCTCCTTTATCTTTTTACATATATGCCAAACTGGCCAATCAAATGAGACTACTGTGCTTCAGACATGAATCTAACTGCTTTATGTGTAGTACTTTTATTAGGTCAATGTGTGATAAATGCGTGGCAGGCAAAACCATGGATAACAGTAAATCATTGAATATCGTCTTACAATACCTGTTGTACAGTGTGAGTTTTAAATTCTAAAATACTACTGATAAACCAAGACCATGAATAATAACTTTGACAACAAATACTGTGCCACTGAGCAGGCAGTATTACATATATATATATATTAAAAGAAAACTGAAAATAAGCCAAACTTATTACAAGGAGAAACACAAACTGAACTCACTTATTGATGTTTAAGACAATATTATGGGAAATGATTTGGCAATAATAAAGTTTCTCTCTAACATTATTTCGGCTCCTGGTTTGTACAGGTTGCCAGAGGGCCCCATGGATGCCCTGGGCGACTACTGTACCTAAGGCTCACCTTATTTATCCAGGTCGCCACAGCATCCTCCGTGTCGTAGGGCACGTCGCCGTCGGGGTAGCAGGGGGAATACTTCTGTACACAGGACAGCAGCTTCTCCACGCTGACCATCTCCACGGTGTAGGCCATCATCAAGGTGTCGATCATGGCCAGGTGGGCGCTCTGAAAGGGACGGGCCGACCGCCATCATTAAAAGTGCTCCTCCCATCTCCTACAGTGCAGTTGCCTTCTGCTGGTTATTCTTCTCCATCTTTTCTCATCCTTTGTCCACCAGGTGAGCGTTTGTTGCCCTAGAAACAGTCACTGGAATCACCTGGTGTGTGATGAACTAGGCAGGAATTTTAGGAAAAAGGGGTGAGTCTCTGCAGGCGCCAAACTGTGGGTGTCATTGAAACCCAGCCTGTACTCGCATGTTAGGGAGGGCATGTTCAGCTAGGACAGGGTTTGTAAACTACCATTTCAATCAAAAAGACCTGGATGTGACTTTAGCACTGAATTCTTGCTGTGTGCTGATTGGTCAGTCTTCTTTACTCATGCATGTGCCACTAATGTTAATGTGAAACAGCTGGATGAGTCTTTCAATCAAGGAAACGAACCGTTAAAAGTACAAGATAAACCAAGCAATGCCAATTATGGAGGTCTTTCAGTTTTAAAGTAGTTTGTAAAACTTGAAGTAGCTCAAAGTGTCCTCTCTGACGGGGATTATCTTCTCACTCTAACACACAGAGAAAGCTTTTCCCTTCCCATAAAATATCAGCCCCCCCTTCTTACCTGTATCGTAGCCTTGTGCCCTATCCTGCTTGGTACAGGCTCCAGGCCCCTCATGACCCTGCTTAACCCATTGGGGTAACCAGATATGATATGCCACTGGCCATGGGAAACCAGGCCCCCTTGTGGTCCTCAGAGAGAGAGCACCTCCATCAGGACCAGGACTTATCAAGTCCTAATACTTGTACCCATAAGCAAGCTACCAACCTGAATTTGAGCCAAGATATCTTGCAGCATTTTTTTTTTTAAAGTCAAGTGCTTGATCATTCATGGGGTCAATGTCACAGGCAGAGTAAGGAAGGACGCTGGAGTATACCCTGAATGGAAAGGTCAGCCCATTGCAACGACAAACGCTACAGGCCCTTAAGAGATGCCCTCACTGCATGTTTTTGCACAGTGTTAGCAAACCAGCATCACACAGGGAGGGCATGCATACTCTACACACACACCAGAAGCGGGATTCAAACCTACAACCAAAGAGATACAGAGCAACAGAGCTACTTACAAAGCCACAGCACTGACTACACTCGATAAACCTATGAAAAAAAGATATTTTAATAAAAATGGGACTCCTGCAGCTCGAGACAGGTACTTCACGCAGGCTTGGCATCTAGTGCTGGTACAACGAGTTCTTGCGTCTTCATCGGTTGCTGAATCACTGTCTTTCCTGCCATCTGCAATAAATCTTTTACCTAGCTAACCAGAACATATATTTTGTGATGTCAAATAAATCCATCCAACAATTTTCCCAGAAGCACTCATCACGTGTAAGGACACAGGGAGCTTGAAGCCAATCCCAGGACCCACAATTCCCTAGATGGGATGACAGACCATCATTGCAGGAACACAGGGCAATTTTCAGGCACCAGAGCAACACAACTATATATCAAGACGATGGGAGGAAACTGTACACAGGGGGAGCATAACACTTCTAGAATGAAGCATAAATATTCTGCAAATCTCATCTGACTCAGATCTTTTACAGGTATAGCATAAAAATCCTCAAGTTACTGCAAGAACCAACTGAAGGTCAGGTTTGTCAGTAAGTTTACAATCCAATGTTGAATAACACCCACTACAAAAACACGTTTCTCTAAACCATTCCTGAATGATAATTTATTTTGATAAAGATGACCAGCATTGAAGAAACTATGGTTCTTACATTGTATCACAGAAACGTGTCAAGGAACCTCACAAGCTGTATGCCTCCAGAAAGAATTCCATTAAAATGTCCCGTTCAAACACTGCATCTCTCTTGAAAATGCTTGTTTTGAGTAAGGAAGCCCAAGTCATTACATCTAACATTACATCCATATAAAAAACCTGCTTTTGCTAAAGGGAGTTCTTTTCAAATTTCCCTGGCACGTTTTCTCACTGTCCGCACAACATATTAAATTGAGATGCTCCACAATATTCAAAGATACCCTGCTGGCTACAGCTGGATTTGTCCTTAATTTTCCTCATGCCCTGTCTTATGCAGCAAAAAACACAGTTATCTATCTGCCATGACCTGAATAGAGGCCACCTGAAGTTCTGGCACTTTCTGAAGCCTTCCCGTTCCAAGTGAAGATTGCAAAATGGCTTCTTTGCACCAGAAGGGAATGGTATGTAGCATACCTGTCTTCAAAGGATAGTATTGTTGAAATAATGAGGGCAATTGAACTAACATGGTTTTTTATATCCCAGTTAGACACTTTTAGGAGATATTCAATAGACATAAAGATCTGGTCCTGAAGGTGGCATGATGTGGTCTGCACAGCTGTCTAGCACACCCAAAGTGGGATGTGCATTTGGAGTTGGAACGTCCAAAAACAGGCAGTTCGGCTCATTGGCGTCTCCAAGTTGCCCATAGTGTACTACATGACGGTCTGGCATCCCATTCAGGGATCCCCGGTTGTGCCCAGTGCTTTCTGGGATAGACTCCAAGCCTACTGCGACCCTCCATTGGATATATTGTTATGAGTGGCATGATACACTTGTAGAGCAGAATGCTAATCACTCGATAAAGGCCAGAATGGAATGTGAAATTTATTGCAGGCCAATAAGGAGGAGGAAAACTCAGCAGTCCAAACGGAATACAATCTACTGGTAATAAACAACAACAACAATAAAAACAATAACAACAAAAACAAATCAATCATCAAACTGCTTTCCAGAACAGGGGAGTTGTGGGCGAGGGGTAGCACAGGCAACACAGGGATGGCGTACAGTCTGTTAGTCCATTGCAGGACAATAATCTGACAAAAAAGAAAATTAGCGATGTATTTCTTCGTATACAGATTCATCTTTCATTGAAGTACATCATCGATGGCAGCTTGGCTGAAGGGCATCAGAGCAGAGGGTCTCCTTAAGCACCATACTATCTGCCGAACACCTTTCTACAGCGTAACTAAACACAAAGAGCCGCTGTCCTTCAGGGCTGCCCGGCTGGCGGCACCACAAATGCTGGCCAGAGGGACCTGCACGGGGCTGCACCCCCTCCCCCGCTGAGGGTCGGCACGCTCCCGTGGCCCCCGCGGCAGCACGGCTCCTGAGCGTGAACAGGCCCCTTTGTCTGGTCCAAGGGGACAGGGACAAGCAGCAGCTACAAGGCCCATGTGTTACATTCCACAGGTCGGGGCCTGGGATTGTAAATTCCCCCCCCTCGCCTGTTCAGGCTGGACATCCCCCAGAAATGAGCCAACACTGCGTGACACATTCACACTCACTCGGGCAGTCTACATCCTCCTGAAGCGGCCAAGATCCGTACAGAAGCAAGGCATTGTGGGAATACGGCCACTTACCTCAGTGCACTGCTATTATAAATGTTCAAAAGCCTACTTCATCCATTCGACTGGGACCCATTTACACCCTGTGGTCTACAGCGCCCATGGGCACGAGTAGGAAAAAGCAGAAACAGCACTTTTTTTCCATGTGTGCCTCTCGTCAACATTTCTGAGCTCGAATGACAGGCCTCCTTCTCAATGGCACAGAGGGTCGCCATGGCAACGGTGGGAGAAACGGCCACTCTCGGAGGTGCGGTCCGAGCGGTGCTCCTCTGCCCCCCCCCCCCTCCTGGAGCAGCCCTTCAGCGATGGTTAGAGCCAGAGCTACCCTTGACATGGCTCTATCTAGAGCTAAGCTTGCAATGTTCCTCCAAATAGCTCTTATTCTAATGACTTGCTCTGTGGGACATTGGGAATCACACGGCTGAATTCATTCTCCCACGAGCAATATGCTAAAATGCCCGTCCGTCCGTCCGTCCGTCCGTCCATCCATCCATCCATCCATCCTACCCCAGGCAGCATAGGGCACAACACAGGATGCTAGTCCACCATGAGTCCCATAAACAATAGCACTCAGGCTACAGAAGAGGCTTTTGGGTGGAGGCCCTGATGTGGCAGGACAGCGCCGTTCACCACGGCTGCCCCCGGACATACATACAAATGCTGAATCAGAGTCACCACTGATTCACCTACAATCTCCTACAATTTCCTGGAATGTGGATTTCTAGGCATCAGAACAAGAGTCCAGTCTATTGTCAAACTCTCTAGAGCGACATAAAGCTGAAGGTGAAGATCATTTTAAAAATACAATTAACACTTAGATGTTTTAAAAATGAATCTCGTAATTAAACAAATAAATAAAAAGTTTTGCTAAATGGTAAATTTTTTGGGTGGTTTAAAACCATCCTCGGATAAATTAACCAATAACCAATTAAAAGTTGAGTGTTACCCAAGGAAAAGAAGAAAATTGATTTTGAATTACATACCACGTCATAAAAACTTTCCATAGGAGTAAAGATACGGAAAGACCTTCGGCATAATCCTAATATAAACATGACTTTAAATGGTATCGCTGAAAGGTTTTAATACGAGACGTCCTTGTTATTGCATGGAATGACACAGACCTGATATAGCTATGGTTCTTTCCTGGGGTTAGTCATAGCTGATATACATTTTGGGCGACACTGCTGCTTCACACCTCCAGGGTTGGGGGGTCTGGATCCCACCTCCATCCCGTGTGGGCGGAGCTTGCAAATTCTCCCAATGTCATTTGGATTTCCTCATGCAGTTAGGCTAACTGCAATCTCTATATTGCCCACAGTGTGTGTGTGTGTGTGTGTGTGTGTGTGTGTGTCCGCATATTATCCCTTATGCTGCCTTGGATAGGCTCCAGCCCCCTCTGCATCCACAACCTGGATAAGAGGTTAGAAGATGGATGGAGAAGCGTCCATGATGATAAGGGCACTGACAGATTAAAGAATGGACTTTGCATCTAAAATCAAGCAGAAAGGAAAAAGAGCAGATGATGAATTGTGAGGGCGGCCTGTCAGCAGAGGCAGAAGCAACTGAAAACTCATGCTCCACAAGGCCACCTCTTAAAGTCATTCATTTCTCCATGTGAAAATAAAACAGTGGGGAAACACGGAGAGCCCAAGACTCCAGTAAGGGGGGGAGGGGAGTTAGAGCAACTGGACGCAGTACCGAAACTCATTGCAGACACTGCTGACTCACTATTCCCACCAGCCAAACAAACTATGTAACCGAGGAAACAAGACCAAAGCACAGCCACTCGTGAAAACAGCTTTTAATAAAATCATCATCACTCTTCTCCCAAAAAGCTGCATTCCCCTTCATAACTCTTTACCACTCACACCACTAGGTGGCGCAGTGACTAAAGACACAAACCCAAAGCCACATTGTGCACTATGTGCTTAATAAATAGGGGGGGGGGGGTATCCAAGAATAACCAAGAATAGAATGTCATAGGAACATAAGAAATATACAAACGAGAGGAGGCCATTCGGCCCATCAAGCTCGTTTGGGGAGAACTTAACTAATAGCTC
>JAODLD010000049.1:7128244-7162394 GCA_026781065.1 Mormyrops boulengeri
CCCCGCCCCCCCCCCCCCCCCCCCCGCCCCCCCCCCGCCCCCCCCCCCCCCCCCCCCCCCAAACGCACAACAGGCACGGTTAATCACACTCCCGCGCAGACCACCCTGCTGTATAGCTGCTTCCATGTACATAAAACACATTAACGTGTTCATCGTCGCATAAAACATGCAATGACACAAAGCCGGTCAATTCGTGCTATTAGCTAACACCGACAGTGTACTACAGCTCCCATTACTGCCGTTTGCAATTTCCTGCAAGGATGCGAAATGTATCATCCTGCCCCGGATTTCCATAAATCTAATCATGATGCAATTAGTAATTGCGGGTCCAATGCGCCCGCAGGCAATCCCTCACTGCGAGAAGCCGAAAGATTTACGCTGACGTATCAGCTCTGTTCGGCTCAGGAATCAGTGATAGGCAATACCATGTCTCCATAAAAGAAACCTTTGCTGAAAAGCCTCAGAGCAGAGACCAAACAGAAATCAAATATGCAGACAGTCATAAAATGACAATCTTTTATCTTCTTATTTCCTACATTAGTGGTTTTTACCAAATTATTTATGAATTTAGGATGCTACTTCAATGTCAAGATAAAACACCGTGGTCTTTTATTTTCTAAGCAATAAATAAGATTACTTGGAAATAAGCATCGGGATAAATTTTGCAGAGTTCTTTCAGTAAGAGACGCTCCACATGGGGAGATGACTTGGATGGGGAAAACAGTCCTGGAAATCCAAGCAGGTCGCAGGAAGGGATGCGCGTGTCTGACCGCATGGCTGCGGTTTCTTGTGGAGAGAGCAAGTGACTGTAGTGATTGTAACTTGAGTATAGTAAACAAAAACCTGAAAACACACACACACTTAGGCTACTGATCTCCAGCTCTTTTTTTTGCAGTGAAAGCTACTTTCACAAAGTAAATTATCTGACAGGATCGCTGCAGTCTAATTTGCTGAGCTGTGGGGGTGTCGGTCAGGGTGGGGGAGGTGGTCCCCCTTGGTATATTTTGCAAATTGGGAAGCAGGGGAATTGAAGCTGTATTGTGATTGACTGACAGTCTTAGTGTTTGACCTGTGGATCACGATCGACTGGTTGGCCACCACTGATCTAGGGCCAGTAGGACACCTGGCTGTGGGTCTGATATTTTGTATTAAAGTAAAATATACAGCAGGACCTTGCCAGTGATACAAAACAAAAAAATGGATTCACTCTCACATCGGCCGCAGCACCTAAAGAAACCATATACTGTATGCTTTTAGGTTAAGTTAATGACAAACTCTGCATTCTCAACATGTTTTCTTTACAGAAAGAAGTGGGTCCTGTTAATTTCAGGGAGAAAGATGTACAATACTGGAGACGCCAAGGGCCTTTATCAAAGCAATCACAACGAGATGAATATTCAGTATACAAGAGAACATATCTGAATACCAATTATTATAGACCTTGACGACATTCAAAGCTACAGGCCACTTTTGTTTACACTACAAAACAGAAATACTCATGGTGGTTTGCGGCCCATCCAAGTGAACTTGTGTAGGCTGTAAGGCAGGATGCACTCTAGACAGGACATCAGTCCATCAACAAGGCCACACAGTCAGTCACATATTACAGGTGGGTTCACAGGCAGCACATCTAGACTGGAGGATAAGGTAACCACGGTAACCACACTCACACCGGAGCCAAGAGAGCAATGCTCAGTGTTCAGCCATCAACATGTCTAATCATTTTTTCCAAAACTTGTTTTCTTCTGACATCACATCAGCTGCAAAATTATCATGTTTTACATGGAGCCCAGCAACTATTAAGACAGTTTTTCTTTTTTTTTTTATCATAACTGACTTCAGATCAGATTTAGAGACTTTGGTAAAATTACCCTGATCTGGAACCAAAGTGCCTCCACCAGATAAAAGAAAGATTAAAGAAAGGGTCAGTCTGCCAGATAAAGGCACTGGAGAAGCAGGAGTCTTAATGACTGCGGCTTCCTTGCAGCAGCACATGGCTTGACAAAATGATACCTCTTAAAGCTACAGTGCACTTTTTTCCCCCAACAATGATGACAGAAACTGGGCTTTGAAATTCATGGTGGGTGGAATTAATGAATCTTGTAACTCACTAGTTGAGCCACCTACTGGTTACATTGCTGGCTGCCCGGGGATAATACCTCAACCACCTGTGGTCTTTCATGCCAACTTTCTTCTAATTCTTCCTCCAATTAAGCCACCTGAGATCTGAGAAAAACGGACACCTCAGATGTCCATTGAAAGCTGTGCTTTCCAGCCAGCTGGATCTTCTCACCTCTCCATGTGTCAGAGAGAAACAAGTACATCCAGGGCAGGGTCGGAGCAGATGTGTGGTGAGAGCACAGGTGTGGGGATAATGAAGGGGTATGGGATTGACCAATAAGGGGTCGCCATTCCCCTAGCCTGTACACTCGGGTGATTAAACTGTGCCTTCAGGTAAAACAAAGGCTTGAAAGGAGCAGCTGAAAATGAAGAGAGACTGACATTTACTGCTCCTGGTCACAATAAGAGTCGACCTTTCTTACCCCGACAGCACAATAAATACCCCAGCAATGAACCAAAACAAAGTGCGGCTAAAAATAGCTACGTCCACGCAATGCACAATGCAGATGACCCCTTCAGATTTTTTAAAGCTGCAAAAAAATTAAGAAAAAAATATAAAAAGCGGAGGAACTGCAAAAACTGAACCTCAGTTGTACAAATCATTAAAGGTTGCATGAGTTCAGTGTGTTAGACTTACTCTGGTCTGGCCAGGGAAATAACTGCATGGGATAGGAGGAATGAATGGGAGATTTCCTAGAGATTTGGGGGTTTTAAGTAACTGGGGTAGAGGAACGCACACAAATGGCAGGAAACGGGTAAGAAAAACGAGATGGTTGTCAGGTCTACAGACCAGGATGTGGATCCTGGGCGTGAGATCTGATCTGTTGGTAGCTGAGAAACAATCAGAGGATTTAAGGAGCTTGTCACCTGGCCTCACCCCACTCTGGGACATCCACACTCTCCCCTGTCTCACTCGGTGTTAACGAAATGTTTCTTGAAATCGGGATGGACGGGACAGAGAAATCTCGTGCTGCGGGAGGATGTTAAGAGCTGCTTGGTCAAACAAAGCAGTTTCCACTGATTCTTGTGTCAAAGAGGAAATGATCCGGCCCTGACCTCAAGAAATGGGCAAAGCAAGTCAAATATCATTACAAAACAAACAGAATGTGAGCGAGCATAACATGAAATTATTTCAGTACTTGGGAATATTTACATTAGAGTCCTTGGTTATCTTATCTTACTAGAACACCTCACATACCACCAGACAGGAATCCAACAGCAAATCTAGAGACCCTTATTGAATCTAATTCCCCTAAAGGACTCCTATTGGTGGAGTTTATCCCGGGTCATGCAAGCCAAAACATGAACAGGATAAAGTTAATCAAAAGATGAACATGAGCACTTACAAAAGCTTACAAACAACCAAAATGCTTATTTAGCTTCTCCAAACCTAAAAATAAAATAAACCAAGTAAGATCACCATAACTTACACACCCCTCATAAAATATAATGAGTAACATGTTACTTAGGGGCCATTTACAGATTCACAGGTCAGATTTTTCCCGCTTTGCTAATTTTTTCACTTTGAATGTAGCGGCATGTCTTCCCGCTGCACTTCCTCGTCTGACGTCATGTATGTCACATCTAGTGGAACTATACAAGATTACAAAGGCAACATGGGCCATTAGTGTCCGTCTTGGTATTCCTGCTATGCAACAGATGTTCTGGAAAAAAAATGGCAGTCTGTCTATTTCAAGAAATGAAGCCTGTTTGTTACAGCTGCTGCTCAAACGTCCCAGCATTGCTCTTAGTCTGATTGGAGGACAGCGGGGCCATAATGTATACAGCTTCCTAATGAGAGATTTTACATGCAAGAAGCATTTCGGTTCCTTTGTAGCCTGGAAACACTTCCTGGCAAGGAGTCCGTCCGGGGCCAGAACAAGAGCAAATGAAAGGGTTGATCAGCTGGCTGACAGTGTGGGGGGGGGGTGTGTGTCATGTGATCCCTAAGCCATTTCTGCCCCACAACCCGGCACAACCCAGACATCTGGATCACTTTGTTCCGGACGCAATTAGCGTGGGACCCTCGTGCAGGGCACTGCTTTATTCTCCCGGCCTGTACCTTCCTGACCCATTTACTAGTGACAAATCCCCTCCCAAGTTTCAGTTAAAGTTGCGGCAGCCTTTTTTTCCAGAAGATAAAACCATGGAGAGTGTGAAGACATTTGAAAGCAGGGGGTATATGCTGAATTCCAAGGAACAATGCGTGCAAGACGACAGTATAGACTATCCCAAACCTTAGTCCTGCACTCTGGCACTAGTTGGAGTAGGCGGGTGTAACTGTTAAAAGAGGTGTAAACTTATACTAAATCACTCCAGCAATGGGACACGGCTCCAAAACTGGGTAAAAATTGCAAGTTATTTTGAATGAAAGTATCAGTTAAGCAACAAATGCAGGCATTTTACCGGTGGCTCATTTGTAATTAGCATGTGCTAATACGGCTAGCATGACTAGTTTTCAACCACGGTCCCATCCAGGCTGTCCCCTGCTTGTGCACTGTGTTTCCGGTGGTAGGTTCCAGACTCTCAGCACTTCTCAACTGTAAAAGCCATCAACGAAAGAGGGATGGATGGATATTATTTTTCAGAGGTCCTATCCCCTCAGATCCATTACAAGGAATCAAGTTCCCCTAAATAAATGCCGCCCCCCCCCCCCCTTCCTAGGGAAGATTAGCTGTTAAGTATTTTGTATGAACACGTTGTTGGAAACCATTAAAAATAAAGCTATCATGTGTTAAACTGTGTACATAAACTGCTCTATTCCACCAAAATATCACAACCCTTAAGGTACAGCAGACAGCAGGGTATATGGACGTCTGGAGTAATTTCACATATTAGTCCCGAGAAAACTTCCAGAAATCCCTTTACATTGTACCTTAAATATAAAACGTTAGTATAAATGGACTGACACTGAAAGGCAAATCCAGGCACCACCCTTTGTACCAGTTAAGGAAAGATTTATAAAAGCCCTTAGTGTCTGGAATTAATCGTTAGGCTAACAAGCTGGGATTGATTACTTTTTCCTGACAGCGGTAATTCATTTCACACAAACACAGCGTTAAATGTTTTGCATGCATGCTGTTCTCCACTAGCCGCCGACAAAAATCCAGGACAAAATGTATACAGTGAACGGGAGGCAGTGGGAATAGGAAGCGCCGATTATTCCCTGCGCACACGCGTTATACCAGGACGATAACAGAGCATGGTGGCCTGGTATTGGTGTCTGACCACACGCCACAGTCCGATAGATAAGCGGTTAAACGCAGATGCGTTATTTTCTGCGAGTAACAGCGCTTCAAACTCTTCTGGGCAGCATAAAAAGTGTTTCAGAAGATGAAGTGGAATTCTCTCTTGGACAAAAATGACTCATCATATTGTTCAGGGTCTAACCTAATTTAGCTGGAGATGAAATCACCAGCTAGGGATGCAGAGAATATGGTATTGCTACCACCAGCTTCCAAAAATCTGTTTACATATACTACTGTGGACAATTAGGTTATCTATAACTGAGTCTAAAATAATTTTGCTAAAACATTCATGGGGAGCCAAGTACATACTATTCAAGAATATGCTTTATTTTTTAATGATATTTTAATGTACTATGACGATACAATTCGATATTTTTCTGAGGAGCTGCAAGCCATTTTTACAAGCACCCTCGAGGAATCAGCAACAGTTGCCTTGTCCTTAATTTACTGTATTCTCCAACTCAGGTCGTGACATCAAATCTAAGAATAACATAACACTCCACAAACACGAAACCATAACCGTCAATAGCAGACGATTCCTAAGTAATAATATATAAGTTATAATATAACTCTCAGCAATGCTGTCATATAGAAGCGTAAGATAAATTCGTGGATTTCCTCGCGCTGTATTTTTTGCATTTTTAAACCCAATACAACATTTTCCATTACAAAATATGTGCCCTATTCGCTATTTTTTACGGATAATTCGCATTCACCAGTCTATTGGCTATAAAATAATACTTGTTTAAAAATGTATACATTTAAAAAAAAACAGAAAACCTACCGGTCCCGAAGGCTTTGGCCATCAGCCATGTCAGGCTACAGCAGATCTTAGCCCGAGTGAAATCGTAATGCTCGAAGGCTTTTATAGCCGGAACGATGAAAGTCTTTTTAATTTCCTTGGCGCTGCCCACGTCGCCCATATTCGCACCTTCAGGACGATTAACTGTAATCAGACGGTAGCGGGTGACATGCCTGCTTCGCAATTTAACGCACCACTACGACTCCCCCCCCCCGTTTTTAACGCTCCGAAATATTTGTCCAGATGAACACGACGTAAAGCATCGTTTTTTTTAAAGCCTACAGGCGTATTTTTTTGTCTCAGGAGATGTCCGACGCGGTCAATCCAGCGACCAAAACCGGGCAACTGCGGCAGTCTTCTGGTAGTTTTCATCCATTCCCTGACATTGCCGTTAGCCTCTTAGGGATATTTTTACTATTTTCTTAATAACTGCGGAGCGAAATGGAGAGACGTTGGTTTCCATTTTAAGCCGCCAATCGGGTCTCGTGTTCCGAGGAGCCTTTCTTCGTCTGGGAGAAGCCTGTGTTATTTATTCCCATGTTTTTTTTTTCCTGGGAATGTTCCCTCTTTCCCCCTCTATTGAATCTCGGTCTTTCCTCGCTTCGCTGCGGTTTTCCTGCCGCACTGTTACGGAGCGCGCGCACTGCGCATGCGCGCTCCGCCCAGGCACTGTCAGACGGGAGCTGGGCTGCCTCGCGACCAGTCGGCTCGAGTCCGTAATGCGCGTCCTTGACATATTTCGGATATCCTTAGGAGTCGGTAACTGTGTGACGTTTTCATCATCGATGTTAGCCATCTGATCGGTCACACAAATGTCTCAGGTCTAAAGTAGCAAAGGCAAAATCTGTATTATCGCAGCGGCTCTGTTATGCCGTTGCAAAAGATTTTAAAAACCTATTGCTAAAATGCCAGGGTTGCCACCTCTCACACATCTGGCGTGGCACTCACGCTTTCAGACTCTCACGCCAACCGAATGAATCTTACGGAAAATCTATATATTATTACACTATAAACCTAAACCCTACTGTTACAACCACGTAAATGAGTATGCAGATTTGTCTCGTATTGAAAATCTCACGTCATCCAGCTGAACCCTGAAAGGTGATGTATTGGTTTAATATTAAACCGGTATATTCATTATTATAACTATTTAAAATATGAAGATTTATGACTACTACAACATATAAAAACAACACAGCAAGCTTGCTAAATGAACGTCAAAGTTATGTGAAATGTGTACAGTGTATGTTAATTTATATTTGCTTGATTACCTTTGGATTACTGTTTCATGCACTTTATATCGCAGGTGCGTGTACTTGCACTCATTCGTTTGCCATTTAGAACAGAAGACTCCAATGGGTGTAAAATTCAACACACACATACAGGCGCACACACACACACACACACAACAGAAGTTAAACTGGAAGAGACAATAAATACCAGGCCTTTTTGAGCAGTGAGAGTTGAAGATTTCTTGGGTCCAATTTCACACACACACGCACACACACACACACACACAGTTTTGAAGGCTATAACTTTCCCGGCACTTTTTATAATGCTAACAGTGCTATTTTCCTTAGCTTGCACTAGCGATGCCTACCTTCCTGCTTCAATGGAGGGGGGGGGTCGGGGGGAAGGGGAATGTGTGTACTCCTGAGTCAAAGGAAAGTTCAACAACAGTCAGGAAAAGGTGGGGCTTCTTTTTTAAACTCCAGAGTTGGGTGGATAATTACAGCCTCGGTCTGTACAACATACTGCCCTGCGTCTGGCGAAGGCCACCACTGGGCGCCAGCCACATGTACAAATGGAAGCAATTTGTAGTATTTTTGAATGCAAGATACTCCGGGCATTTGATCTAGGGAGGAAAAATGGCGCTTGCTGTTGTTAGTAAATGATGTAGATTGTAAATGTGGTAATCACCATACGTTCAAATCTGCTTCAAACATGTTCTTAGTCACACAGCAAAGAATGAGAAATGGTGATGCATTATTTGTGATTTAACTGTATTCCACACTGAGGAATTTGTATGAGTAATGTGATATGTTCACTCCATTAAATAAAAAAATAAATATTCAAATGTATTCACTAAAGACTTGCATAAGAACCGTCTGACATGCGTGTTCAGCCGTAGCTGCCTCTCCAGGTTTGCTTTAATGTCACGAGTGAGTACAGCTCTCGTCTATGTATGGCGCGACATTATCCTGAATTTTTCATGATTCTTCAATGTGACTGACAAAAAAATAAGGTCTCTCTTTCGTGTGCAGTGCACAATGACACGTCATGCCTCAAAGTTGTTTTAAATTGCATTTTGAAACTTTTATTAAACACAGAAAGGTTAGGAGGCAACTGTAAACATTATGCAAAACAAATAGAAATGCACAGACACAACTAACACTTTAAAGGCATAACACTTTATGTGCAAATAAAAAGGACTTTAAAGTTATGAAGGCCTTTAATTAAAAGTTAACAACAGTTTACAACATTAATATAACTTTTGTTGAAGTTTTATCAACATGGGTCAGAAGAAATCAAAATCATTCATTACAAAATGAGTACATTCCTTCAATTGTTGACAGCAGTGTTGCCTCATTTTTCTCTGTTCATTCCTGTTATTTTAGCAGTTATTGATTTTTATTGTCTTTGACTAGACAAGTAGCTATGGAAGATGGAAGGATGGATGATTTAATGATGGTTTATCTGTATAGAATGCTATTCTTATAGCTGTTACTTTTGTTTGTAGTGAAGTGCTAGCTTAATGAGAAGGCAGGAAATCCTGTTGCTTATAAGAATGACCAAAATTGGTTGCGCTATCCCTTTGCCCCTCCAGAGGAAATGGGCGGGGCCAGAATCCTAGGCGCAGCTCTGCTATGGTGCAGACCTGAAGTACCGGTAGCCTAGGACATAGAAAAGTGCAGGAAATCGCTGTGCTCACAGAAACCCAGTTTATCATTGGACATGGAACTTCCTTTACCCCTGTCAACCCCAAAAATAACACGTCGGAAAGAAACGGAACGATATCAAAAATAGGGATTAGGGACATTTATTTTAGGGTCAATTTATTCTGAATTACCTGTCCATGGTTTAAACTTGACTTATATTTTAAACCACTGTAATCCACCTTCAATAACGGTTATTATATTTGGTTTCTTTAAAAAGCCCACAAAAAATACAGTAGGTGAACTCAAATACAGAGAAAATGTTCCCGCCGTTTCGGACCGAGTACCTTTCCCGTATGAGGCGAACGTAACCATTACACCACGGAAACACGTCGCTGAGCCTCTACCTTGCATATACAGCTCAGCTTTAGTGATCTTGTAGCTATTTAAACAGTTGCCGTAGAGACGTGCTTTAAATGAAGACAAACAAGATCAAAATAACCATTCATCCATCCATACATATACTCTGGATGGGATGAACAGAATATCCGCGATTATCAGCTATACACTGTCAGCAAAAAATGGTTGGGTGGATATTGAAGCGATGTCGCTTTAATTGCGTTTGTAATTGGTGCCATCTACTGGTAGATCGTACACAAGCATTTATTCTTTTTTGGTTGCTGTAAAGTTCAGCCTGGTGACGTAGTTATTATGACCGGCCAATCACAGAGTGTGTAATACCAATTTTGAATGCTGGGAGAGACGCGACAACACGGCGAGTACGGAAGTTCATGCAAAAATAAAACAAACTAAATGAAGCGAAGCTCGCGCTGAAAAAACTGAAACCACATTACCTGTAAGATAGGTTGAAAGCAGTCATTACATATTATAACCTAAATGAATAAGGCACAGTCGAATAGAATTAGCAATACTAATGTTCCAAAAACCAGATTATTCCATAAGATTGTAGAATGCATTGATACATAATGGCCAAAGGGTGGCAGTGATTGCCCAGCAATGGTACTACATCTACACTATATGGAGAAAAGTTTTGGGACACACCTCTTAATCATTGAATTCAGGTGTTTCATTCAGACCCATCACAAATCAGGTTTACAAACATTAGTGAAAGAATGAGTTGTTCAAAACAGCTCAATGAATTCAAGCTGTCAGAATACTGTCATTGAATACTGTCATTGGATGCCAGCTTCTTGAAATTTCTTCCTTGATAGATTCAACTCTAAGTGGAATTATCGTAAAGTGGAAGCATTTAGGAACAACAGAAACTCAGCCACAAAGTGACAGACCACGTAAAGTGACAGAGCAGGGGGGGTCGCCGAGTGTTGAGGTGCATAATGTGTAAAAGTCGCCAACGCTCTGTTGACTCAGTAACTGCAGAGTTCCAACGTTCCTCTGGCATTAACTCCAGCACAAAACGATGCACCAGGAGCTTCATGGAATGGGCTTCCATGGTCGAGCAGCCGCATGCAAGCGTCACATCACCATCTGCAATGCCAAGCTACAGACAGAGGGGTGTAAAGCACACTGCCACTGGGCTCTGGAGCAGTGGAAACATGTTCTGTGGAGTGACGAATCACACTTCTCTGTCTGGCAGTCTGAAGGACAAGTCTGGGTTTGGCAGATGCCAGAAGAACATTACCTGCCTGACTGCATTGTGCCAACTGTAAAGTTTGGTGGAGGAGGGATAATGGTATGGGGTTGTTTTTCAGGGGTTGGGGTAGGCCCCTTAGTTCCAGTGAAGGGAATTCTTAATGCCTCAACATACCAAGACATCTTCGACAATTCTATGCTTCCATCTTTGTGGGGAGAGTTTGGGGAAGGCCCTTTTCTGTTCCAGCATGACTTTGCCCCAGTGTACAAAGCAAGGTCCATAAAGACATGGTTGGGTGAGATTGGTGTGGAAGAACGTGACTGGCCTGCACAGAGCCCACTAAACACCTTTCGGTTGAACTAGAACGGAGATTGTTTGGCAGGTCTTTAGGTTCAACATCAGTGCCTGACCTCACAAATGCTCTTCTGAATGAATGGGCAAAAATTCCCACAGACACACTCCAAAATCATGTGGGAAGTCTTCCCAGAAGAGTGGCAGCTGTTATAGCTACAAAGGGGGGACAAACTCCATATTGATGCCTATGGATTTAGAATGGTACGTCATAAAAGTTCCTGTAGGTGTAATGGCCAGGTGTCCCAGTACTTTTGTTCATATAGTGTATTTGTCTGACTTACAGCTTAGAATCTTTAACATCTGAACTGTACTGGTTCCTGTTTTACATTGAAGGCATGGAAGGATGTGGGAACTTCTGTATCCCTTTTACTCTTCTGGTAGCTGTTCCAAGGCTGCTAGCTGGAATACATGGACTCAAAAACCTGTGTTAACTAAGGGGACTCCTTCAGCTTGAAGGAAAACAGCAACCAACTTCTTAAAAGAATATGTGCGTCTATATGTCTATAGTATCAATGATATTGGACTTTATCAGGAGAAATGTTTATCTCCAGACAATGTATCACATAATCTTGAGTATATTACTGATTATTATTATGTTACCAGTTATTACAGTGCTCCTGCTTCTGTATCTACTAGATCATTATCTTGTCAGGATATTAAGACATATGCTGGTAGCGTGATTCAATGTCACTGCTTGAATCTTGCACGCCTTTACCAATAACACGTCATGCTATTGTCACAATTGGCATCTGATATCGAAGGCATATTTATGCTTCTGTAATGTGTACAAAAACATTTACGATAAAAGTAGCCGTAGGGCCGGAAGGAACAGTGCTGAGAGGCATTCTGCTAGCACCATGCTGTGTGCTACCATGGATAAAGTTCTTAAAACATCTTTGGTACTCAGCTAAATGTTATTTTGCCTTATGGTAAGCTGAAGTCTGGGTTGAGACCAAAATGCGCTAATTGCAGGAGACAGTGATATACCCTGTAATTAAAAATTGCATAGTATATCCTCGTTTGCTGTGAATCGTGTGTCTTAGAAGTTGTTCCATACCCTTATCCAGGCTGTACAGTATGTCACTAGTGAATGTTGCATCGTCCCACTGTGACCCTGTAATGTAAGTATGGAAGATGCCTGGATGGATGTTGCACAGTGTAGAAGACAACAGTGGATTTTCTAGATGTTTAAAAAAAGAAATGTAAATGTAAATGTTGAAAAAAAGTTGGAAAGTTCATTGCAACGTTTCACATGATCTTTCCACACGGTTAGAGATTTATTTGAAATCACAAATGTTAGAATCCTTCCCAGTTCATTACTGTTAGCTCACCAGATATCAGCAAACTCAGGAATTCACTTCCTTGTTTACTTCCTTGCTTTTCCTGATTATCCACAAGGTGGCAATATTTCATTTGAGTTGTTACCTAAGTCATATACGTACATTTTCCCGTGTAACTCAATTTCATGAATGCAAATATGATGTCTGAATGTGTGACAATGCATAAACAGGCTAAATGGTCAATGCATGTCATACAATTAAATTATAAATCTAATTCCCACGATGTCTTACAAAACCAATCAGCCCCATACACTTACAATTTTATAAATGATATAGGCTATATTTTGTGCTGAGCACACACATTATCGGGTGATGTTGCAGAAGATTTTCAATCTGATATATTAAGCCATGTAAATCTATATAGAAGCACAGCCGTACATGCATAAACATGTTTAGTGCTGTTTTTTGTCCAGATGGGTTCGGACTAACGCAGCTAATTTCTCGGCCTTGATTGTTAATAGTTCTTATTTCAGGTCCCCTTCTGGCAGATTTTTCCAAGCAGTCTCGATTTAAAGATGAGGCTTGCAGCTGTATGGCCGTAAGCTGGGACGGCAGTAAAAACAAACCGCCGCCGCGTGAGTCACTGCTTTCTGCAGCTGGTCTTATTTAGCGGTTACCTGAAGGGAAAGGTAGTTTTACACCAAGCAGAATTAAAACAGATTTAGTGGGGAAACGGTCCAAATATGAGTTTAGCCCAAAGAATCCTGTAATGCTTGGAATGACTCACTGACAAACACCCGATTGGGCCTAAAATGCTGACAGAACCGGCCGAGGATTCAGTACAAAGACAGTTTGGGCTATGTAGTGGATCTCGTCTTTGTGGACTGTTGTAGTACAACGTGAGCTTTGAAAGGTTATCTACCTGGGAGCCTCACAGCTCTGTGAGGGACCGGTGGACCATTCTGTGACCAGAAAGGAGTGACCTTTCACCTGGCTTGACCTAAGGTAGGTACCTAGGTGTTATCTTGAACAGTGGGAGGTCTCCGCTTTTCCATGCCTCCGTGAGGTTAATCGAAGCCTACCCTTGCTATAAGTCGTAAATACTTTTTTAAGCGTAAATGTTTAATAATCCTACTGCTAAAGTGTAGCCAAGTACAAGTGTTAAACTGAAGGAGAGACTTTCGCAGTCCGTATAGCGCCGAAAGCCAGAGGGATATGGAGGAGTTTGGATTTCTGTGCAGGATGTAATTCTGTGAACCGTTGTGGTCATTTGTTTTAAGTGGAAGTGACATCAAAACGGCGCTCAGATACAGCAGATGGAAAACGTGAAAAAAATTGCACTAAGTGAGTGCATTTGGATGGAATTGTTTGGGCGAGAGACGCGTGTGCTTAATCTGAGCCACCTCACGGACGCTTGTTCCTCGTGCATTTCGTTCCTTTTCGTGAAACGATTCTCTCAAGGTTCCACTTGCTCTGTTATTGAACCCAGTCAGACAGGTTGCTCTCAAGTGTCCGAGGGGCTCCGAGTATCATTCAGTTCTGAGTTTGTTTTATAATCTCGTGCTATTAAAGGTACTTTGCGGGAAACACCAACGGCTCCTTCACTTCCTCCTCCATTTCTGTACAAAGCTTTGATTTATAGAGTAGTTTTTTTGTATTTAATCTGAATTGGTGTCGCGTTTTGCTCTGCTCAGGTCTATGCCCATTCAAAGAATCAATAGTAAGAAAGCCATCTTGACCTTTACATTCTCACACATGACAGCAAAGCTAATCGAAGGAATTCAATATTCTTTAAAGTGCGCGCTGTTCCGGCTCCATGGTATATGTACTCGCTGGAAAAAAGTATCGCCAAAGAAAAGAAATAACAGACTGACCTCTCTTTATCGTCGGCATAGCCAGAAAGCATTCAGGTTTTATCTGGCGCGTATGTCAAATAGGAAGCGAGGCCTGACTTTTCGAAGAATAGCGTAGTTACTCTTACCTGACATGTTTTCTCGCCAGGTTCGGTTATCAAAAGCAGACACTGTACCTTTAAAGTTTAGACAGTCGGGGCATATTTCACAAACGCATGCAGAACAATAATGATCTTTTCTGCAGTGATTGTGCTGCTGTAATGCTCTTTTGGGAATGGACCCCTGGCAGTTTAGTGAAAAGACGGAGATTAAACCCGTCGCCCCTGCGTCGCACTGAGTTTTCCTCTCATTTTATGAACCTCTCGGTTACAGTTCAGTTAGTTTGATGCCGCATCACCCGCTGCTGAGCCTGATTAGCTGCTCGAGGCACTGAAAGTTAATGAAATAAAGCAAATGTGAACGCAAAAATAAACCAAAGCATAAATATTCCTTATCTAAAGACATGGAAAATAAGATCGGGAAATCTTAATGGGTTTTTGGGACAATATAACACTACGAAATCCTCGTAAAAAGGTAAACATTTTAGTCTTTATACATTAAAATTCTATAAGAATAAATGTCATCCTGGCGACTTAACCTTAAAAATGTAAAAAAAAAAGAAAAAAAAACATTTAATTTAGCACTACATTACATTAATAGGACTGTTTTTAACAGAAGACATAAGGATATCCGGGCTATAGCGGCGCGGAAAAGAAACGTCAGCTGAGGAATATTTATAATGCTTTATTGTGACAATTCTCGCGTAAGTTGTAAAAAATGGAATTGGCAAGTGTTAGATCAGAGATTTATACTTAAAAATGCTTTTAAAAATTAACTTCATTAGCTGACGTCTTGTTTTCAGTAGGTTTTGGAAGTATTAAAAATGATTATACTGCCCTTCAAGAAGTCATTGCATTTTAACCAAAAATTTATTGGTTAAAATGACAGGTATGCAGCAAAATTACTGGGAAGAAATAATATATGTATAAATGGAAAATGTATAGCCCATGTATAAATGTGCGGCTGTCAAGCCAGATTTATAGGAACTATAATGAAACGTTCAAAAGAAGATGTTAGTGCGTGTTATGGAGAGTCACTTGAAGTCACACTGATCAATAGCTTCCGTTCTCAGAAATGTCAGGGACTCTTACCTAAAACTTGACGATGCCGGAATATTAAATTGCAACACATCGGACTTGAAAACGCATCTTTAATATAAAGTCTTTGGGCTATCTATGCTAAATTACACTTTTTAATTTTTATGTCTGTATTAGTTTCAATCTAGGGGACATTGTTTTAGCGACGCAATAGAAAGATGGTATCAGTCACGGCTGTTTGCTCGCCCATCAAAGGAAACGTGAACATTGGGCTCTGTGATCTTTTAATTTTGTAGGTACGCTGTGGGACTGCGTTTCCAAAGGAAATGCAGGGAAACAGATCTCCCTTGTGTTCAATTCCAAATGGCCTCATCTGTTTTTCTGCAAGTTTTCCAGTCGGCGTGTGTCTGGTTTATTTTTAAAGTCAGACTCTCTGTCTGTTTCCTTTCATTCAAAATGGCAGATCGGGTCTTAATATTCGTCAAGTTTCTAATATTGCTTATCATTTAACTATCATACCATAGAATTATTTACATTGTAATTCTCTTTTTTCAATGACAGCATACTTCATACAAGGGGGCTAAAAGTATGACCTAAACTAGCGTCAAAGTATTAAAACTGATCATTTTTAACAAAATGGTTGTTCTTAAAGCTTTAAAAGTTCGGGGTCCTATATATACACAGAATATGATTTTAAAACAAGCCAAAACAATCACAATGAAAAAAATCTACCTACGTGAAATTACCACCTGAAGTTGTTTGAAAATCCAGCTTTAAATTGAGCAAAATACCCATCATGCCATATATCAAATTTTATAAAAATGCATCATTGTGAATAAAATTGAATTTACCTTATTCCATTGCAAAGCTTCATTATAAGGAACGCCTTTACGTGTTTGTTTTACAATCATGTATTATACACGTATTTTGTAAAAGTATACTGGTTCAAACAAGCTTTAATGAGAAAAAATCTGAAAATGTTTTTACTTAAAATCAATAGGCTACAAGGGCCACTGCTGTGGTACCAAAATACTATTCGTTATATATTTATTTATAAGTTGATTTGCTAAGAAATGTATCAATTTTTACACAGATCTACTTCTGTATGCATGTTGCTTCTTTTGTCATTTTAACAAGGCAAAAATAAACAGGGTTGGGTCTTCACCTGGCCGCACATATCATGACCCTTAGACATCAGGCATCACGGCGTCACTCGAAAAATCTCCGCTATGCTGTATGCGGGCACACACACTGCCCTGTCATTTTTTTTTTGACCAAATGAGGATGAGAAAGAGAGAAAAGTTGACATCTTACCTGGTACCTATGTCAAAGTTACATTGCTTCGGCTCACTCGTTTCCACGAACTCGCTAGAGTAAAACGCTGAAAGCATTGTCGCTTTTTTGCATGTCAACCACAAGGGGGCAATATCAGATTTCATTCCCCACAGTCGTCCACGTATTACAGGGAATGCCTAAACGACGGGAAAAGAAATCAACAACGATAATGTGGAAATGAGGGTTTTAAAAAGCGCTTTTAAATAGGGGGACATGTACATGTAATTTGTAGTCTACTTTGATAAACTCTGACGAACATTTTCTTAAACAGTACAAATGTTATATAGCGTATATAAAATTAGGCCTATGATGCATTATATGTCTAGTAGTTCGCTCGGTAGAAAAAATAATTCTGTATCAGCAATACGCTATACATACATATCATCCGTATGTTGTCCAACAGTTTATCCACTTATGTCTTTCTGGGGTTGGAAGAAAGTCACTGAAAGAATTTTTCATAAGAAAAAAAACTAAAGAAGTAATTCTGGTTTAATGCAGACTAAATCACACGAGAGCTGAAATGACATGCTTTTACCACAAGCTGCGATCAAGGAAGTTTTAACGATAGGATCACTTGCCGTTCTTAAAGGTACCGGCGGTCAATTTATCGGTCATTATCATATGGAGTTGTTTATATTGAGATGTCATATAGCTGTAACAAAGACGGCTCAAAAACATTTGTAGAATTTGTAGAACAGATGTCAGTTTCATCCAGTAGTGGAAGGAACGCCGGCATTATAGAATTCCACCCAAGGAGGACCGCTGTGCAATTTTACCAGGAATATATGAGGGAGGGGTGGCTCGGTGGTAAACATTGTTTATTCATACCTCCAGAACTGGGTTTGATTCCTGTTTGAGTTTTCACTGTGTTTCTGGGGAATTTCTAAGTAAATACATTCAGTACAGGTGAATTGGTTTCTCCAAATTCCGTTTGTGTGTATATGTGTGCGGTATGTGATTGATATCCACAGCTCGCCATATCCAGTGCCTGGTGTTTCCAGGGTTGGACTGTGGATGGGATATACAGCATACAGTTGTTAGATTTAATAAATGATGGCTTGAATTTAAATAAACATATGCAACCTAAAGAATTAAATACTGAATAAAAAAATCCAGAAAGTATGTGTCACACAATTATACATTTCTTGGGGGTGGGCAGAGCTGGGGGAGCAGTGAAAATTCCTGGGTTCCCAGATGCTGAGTGATGCTGAAGTTTATAACCAAGTCTGACACCCCCTTACCTCCGAGCACAACTTACAACATAAACTGTGATTTAAACATTAAATGAGAAAAGAAGGATTCAGTGTTTCTGCTGTAGGTGAACAGCGATCAAACCCTGGAAGCGGGACATTAAAGAGCATGGTGAGGGAATGGATCTTGTTGCTTCCAAGGAATTCCCTGGGAAAGGATACTGTAGTTCTCCCTGGTAAAGTGTTCTACATGACTCAGCTTTATAGCGACACTTGTTATCTGATTTGGGAGGCACTGCTGAGCTTCTACACACTTCTGCAGTGGATCTATGCCTGCATCGGGAAGGTTGTGGGTTCAAGTCCTCTTACCGAGAGATTAATTGTATCACTGTGAGGTCCTTGACCAAGCCCTTTAACCTCAGCTGCTCCAAGGACGCAGGCCGACCCTGCTCTCTGAGCCTGACCTTTCCTTGCTGGTATGTCACTTTGGGCAAAAGTGCAAAATAAATTAACGATATATAAATGTGTCACATGTTGATCAGGAGTGGTGACCCGTAAAAGGCGTCGGGTGACGCAAGTGACAGTTTCTGAATTTATAGCTTTGGGAAGAGGTACGACTGCGGCACAGTGCGTGTGCCCCATCTGGTTAGAGATATGACGGGCGCTGTGATTCATGGCCGCTGTCACTCGGCGGCACAGGAATCGGGGGCGGGTCGGACCCCGCTCAGCTGGTCCAGCTGCGTTTCCCCTCATGACCCGAGTCACATGTCCGCAGGCGGTTCAAATCTGTCAAAACTGAGAAAGGCAGCTTTCTGCATATCAGTGCTACTCTCATGCTCTGACTGCTGTTACATCCATCTTATCCTGAGCTGGGTCATTGGGGGGGGGGCGAGAGGCTGCGCGGGTCAGAGGTACATCCTGGACAGGATGCCAGTCTATTACATACACGAACGCTTACTTAGTTTGGACAATTTAGCTAAACAAATTAGCCTGTGCATCTTTGGGCGTCAGGAGGCAACTGGAGAACCTAGATGACACTTACATGACATGGGTAGCGCATGCAAAGTGCACACATACAGAGCATGTGGGGTTCAAACCCCCACCTCTAGAGATGTAAAGCAACAGTGTTACCCATCATGCCACCCAGTATTAACTGCTTTAATTTATCTTATTTATTGGTTTAGTTTTAAATTTCAATGCATGTTGGATAGGTCTTTTATTATTATTATACACAATAATCAACAGGTTATTTTGCACCATAGTTCATATAAAATAAGTGCAAAAGAATTTAAGGTTCATGTTCATCGATCACATGCACTGTGTCCACCTTCTGAAGTTCTGAAAAGTGTTTTCTCTGTGGTTCGGCTGTCAATTAAAATGCAAGGAAACGTATATATAATGTATAATAATAATAATTATTATTATAAATATTATTATTTGTTGCTGTTTTGTTATAAGAAAATGCATATTTTACTCTCAGCAGTGTCTATAGAGTGTAATCTTTCTGACAAAGTGCATTGATAGCATATTCCACAGGTATTGGATTGCATCCAAATGTCATAATAATCTTAGACACTAATTTGCACTAAAAAGGGACACTTTTCATTTCTGAGGGGACAATGGAAAAAACTGAGGAAGAGTATCGGAATATCGGACAGATGGAGACAAAATTCTTGCCTTATTTTCCTTTTGAAAATATAACTATTACTTCATACGTTAACCTGTCATTTGGTAATGTGCTTGGTCACAGAGCAGCTAGCAGGGCTATGTCAGGGTCGCAGCAGGAGTGGCAGGGTCACATGACCTGCTGGCGGCGACCCCTTGACCCCTTCCTTCCCTCTGCTGCAGGAACAATCCGGACACAGAACTTATACACGTCCAACAAAGACCATTCTATTTATAAGCCAGTCACTTATATTATTTTTCCCTGTCATGTGCTCACCGCGGTCTGGAACATACGGAGGCCAGTCATCGAATAGACCTTTAAATCTCTTCTCATTCTAAGTGCCAAGGATGTCTTGGTTTTCTTCGATGCATATTTTGCAATGTTCCAAAGTAATTAATAAGATCTGGGTCAAAACAGGGCACAAAAAAAATCTCTCATTTTATTTTTGAGGGTTAAGGACTGTCAAAATTAATTTAACATTTTATTCATATTTTTATTATGGCAAATCATTGCTCCTCTTCCTGAAATTATAGCGGTCTAGCTTCTGTTCAAGGTTCTACAGCGCTAGAGCAAAACCAAGTGTTTTCTAAATGACTGATGCACATCCAGAGTAAGCTGTAACACAAAATGGTCAAGCTGTTAAAAATAAGATGGCGCAGTTTACTCAGGTCGTTGGGCGCTGAGAGTTAGGGAAACAATAAAATGAGAAAGTACAAAGTGAGGGATGTGGAGTTAATTTAGCTAGCCCTGACCATGCAAAATACGGGGCAGAGAAGCACAACTACCGGAGAATGTTATTTAGTATGCTACCCTTCTGCCCTTCCTGTGGACTGGTGTTCCTGCGTAAAGAAGCACAGAATGTCTCCATCTTGCCTTCATGTGTCATTTCCGGCCGTGCTGGCAGTGACCCGCTTCCTTAACGAGTGTTTACCAAAACGCGTTGATTCTTATTAATCTGGTTCTCGTCTGCCATGAGACGTGGAGAGGATGAGGTGGGAAAAGTGCCATTGTTCGACGGGCCAGAAACGTCGCCGCCCGCTTACGTTAAGCAGATGTGGTCGTGGATTGTTTTTCTTGGGTAATTACCGTCATCAAGCAAAGGCGTGTGCCAATCAAATTTATTTGGGAGAAAAAGAAACTCAATTTAGAATCCAAATCATTGTAAAAGTCCACTTCAGAACTACAAGAAAAGGAAAGATTAATTAAAAAAATGTATTTCAATTTTATTTGATGTAAGTGTGTGCCAATTTTAACATTTCACTGAAATAACATAGATGATTGTTTTCTAAAAATAAGTTAATTATAGGTTATAATATCTGATTAGAAAAATGCATATTTCACATTTATAGTTTGATCTTTTACTCTGGCAGATCTTCTTTCTTAAATAATAATAATTTTTTTAAATATGTATTAAAATGTTCATAAAATCACAATGTTGATTGAAACTTGGAAAATCTTTGACTTGCAAATATTTTCCTCATTAAAATATATTGCATAGCTACATTATGTCCAAAAGTGAGATAATGTTTTTGTATTGGTAGAAAAGCACACAGACAGCCATCCAGATGATTATTAATGTTATTGTATTAAGTATGGCATTAGTGTATGCTGTAAACAGCATGCTCAATTCAGAGCCCTGGACGACGGAGGTATTAAACCAGTTGCCCCACTGGACTTTTTGTGAAGTAATCCCAGTATAAGCTCTGTAATCATACATGCAGTTGCTTAAGTCTGGAGATTATTAAGGCTGAATTTAAATTCCCACTCTGCTGAGAAGTCATGACCTCGTTACAGCCCATGTGCATAAAAATACAGGCGAATGTCAGCAACTGTAAGTATTAATATACATCAGACACACACATGTGCATATGTTGCGTAAAATTAACCTAATGTGTTCAATTATGTCACCAGTTAAAATTATTTGTAAGACTTTTCTTTTGTGGTGCTTTAGAAATTACGGTGGCCATTATCCTTTCAGTATAAGCACGTTCTTGTTTAGTTGAAAACGTTCCTTCCCAGGCAACGGTGGTGCCCCAGCAAATAGCTGTGATAATTTCTAACATACACATGTGTTCAGCTGTAGGTACCTATGATTGTCCCAATCTATGCTGATGGGGAAAAAATGTGATTAAAACATGCAGAAGACTGACACAGGGGCCTTATGCATTTTGACAAAAGGCATGCAAAAATTTCAGCTGGATACCTTTGTACTTTTTAATTAGAGCTTTCTGCCATAAAGGCTGTTTCTTCTGTCTTTATTTCAAAGAAAGCATTTAACCCTTGTGTTAAAAGGCTGTATCAGTTTTCCATGTGTATGTTTTGCTTGGCTCCCAGTACATACAACCAAAATTTTCTCGTTTCAAAACCAGCTTGTTTATAGTTCATTCCGTCATTTTTTCTTCATCTTCACGTGCCACAGTTGTTTTTGGCTGTATGGATACTGATAGAGTGGGATTCTATTTCACCCGTGTATCTGAAATATTTTGTAAAACTAATGATTAAAAATTAATTTAAAGATTGCATTACAAATTCAAAATCTGAACTCAGTTTTAGTTTTGGTGTTGAATGAAGTACAGTACATTTCTACAGATTTTGCTTTGTGGTTTAAAAAAAAAATGCCTGAATAAATTTTATCACTGTGGCATAAAATCGATAATATAGCACGTTTGACGAACATTTTGAGTGGCAATAAAAACACATCATGCTGAATATTTACAGCACTGTAAAAATGGCTAGAATGATAAGATGTCAACAACCTGACATACTTTAATTTATATCATAAAATTATATGACAGAATTCATATTTGATTGTATTATTGATGATGATGAACATGTACAGTAAGCTAGCTGAGAAAGGATTTGTCTGTTGTCTTCTGATTCATATTTGGTCATCTAACTTATCAGTTTATACTATTATTTGAGATGGAGGAAATTTCTTGGATTCATGCTTCTCTCCAAGTTTGCTTATATTAGGTAGATAGATGATAGATAGATAGATAGATAGATAGATAAATAGATAGATACTTTATTGATCCCAAAGGAAATTTAGGCATCCAGTACTGCAAATGCACAATAACACACAAGAACAGAATAACACTTAAGGGTTAGGGTTAGTTAATAGCACCTCACACTTAGTGAATGCCTTTAGACTTAATATATTACTGTAAGGCCAAATTATATGACTAGTTCCAGCAACATAAAGCGTACCTCCAATTAAAGATCTTTTATTCACATATGGGAAAAACCTATATATTACAGTAATGCAAATATTCGCCTAAATATATGCATAAATCTATGTATACATATATTTGCATAAATATATAATAAATGTAATAATTGTTTGTACTCGTGACTGGTGTCCGTCCTCAGCCCTGTTTTCTGTGCCGCCTGGGATAGACTCCAGGCTGCACCAGTGACCCTGTACTGGGGGAGTGCATGGAAAAGGACAGATGGATGTTTTTACTTGTTTTCAAAAGATAGATAAAAGCAGAACGAATAAAAATGAGCGTGAATTGAATTTTCAGCACTTTCGACAGCAGGCAAAGAGTACTTGTGTAGAAAATAGCCATACATTGTGGAGTCGGCAGAGCATTTCAGCGTGACACTCTCAGGGACCGTAAGCACCCCCCTGGCCAGCAGTAGCTGCAGCATTTGTTTCAAGCTTGTTGTTCCTCTTGACTGCCTCTCAATTGGATTTCCTCAAGTCACTCAAGAGGCTGTCACTTTAGCCAGAGTCTGCAAGCCATCACCACCAGTTCAGTGCAAAGTAGGTGTTCCAGAGCCGAGTCGATAATTCTTTTGCCCCCTCGACAGATAACAGCACACTGTCCCCTGTCTCTGGGAAGGATTTGCTGGTACGGCCTTGCGCTGTCATGCTGAGAGGTGGAGTTAACCTTCTCTGACCAATAATGAGACATACTATATGTGTTTGCAGCATTATGGCAGTTTGACCTCTGTTATTATTATTTTTATTATTATTATTATTATTATTGATTCCACATTAATATTATTTAGCAGGGATGTACATGGCTTACAATTTCCCAGTTTTAACTAATATATATTGGTAACACTTTACTTCAGGCCATGTTTTTACTCATTTATAAACACATTCATAATGCATTATAATGCATTCATAAAGCATTATAAACAAGGCTATAAATATGTATAAAAAGGCATAACACATTAAAGCCATATTTATAATGCATTATGACTACATTATGAAGCTCTCACCTATAATACACTATGGATACCTTTATAATGCAGTACAAAGCATCCTTCATGCTTATATCGACCATTATAATGCATTATGAAGGTATCTATATTGCATTATAGATGAGAGCTTCATAAAGCATTCATAATGCATAATACACACAGCTATAATGTGTTTTGTCTTTTGATAAATATTTATAGCCATGTTTATAATGATTTATGAATGCATTGTTATTCATTATGAATGTGTTTATAAATTACTAAAATCAGGGCCTTTAGTAAAATGCTACCTATATATTTTCACTGGATTTCAAATGCAATAAAAAATCCTATTCAGTCAAAAATGTTAAAACTTTCGCTACCACAATATCTGTGTCAAGTTTTTTTTTTTTTGTTTTCTTTGGTACTTCCTGGTTTTCAAAATCAACATTATTAATATTATTTTAAAATACTATTTTAGAAGCTATGAAAAATAACTACAGGGGGCTGGCTGGTAAGTGAGATAACCATTATGGTTCATTGGCATATTCTTGGAGGTGGACTCAAAATCACAAATATCGCCATTGCTTGGATGACACTCTTAAGCATACCGTAGAAGTACGGCTGTGGAAATAGATTTAAAATGCCTTAATTTCTTTGAACTGTGGGAAAAGGTTTTATGGGAGCTGCTGTTACCCTTGGTCTGCATTTTCCTGCTAATCAAAACTGTACTGTAAAGAAACCAAAGGGTTCTTGTGTAATTCACAAGTCAAACAAAAAACACAACTGTCTTTGATCTATTTTAGGTTTTACTTTTGGTTGAGGACAAAATATAACCTTCTTTGCCCATTAATTAGGCAAAATTGTATCTTAAACAAGATCACACTTTAGCGAATATGATTTTCAAATGCAGCAATATGCATATAAAATGCACTTTACATCTCAGCGTTTTATCTTCTCATATTTCCCCAGTCGTTGTTTCCCTCAGATGTCCAGCAAACTTGACTGGTTAAGAATATATGCAAACAATTCTGATTTCAAACAGCAAAAAGATTTATTATATTTACATAAGCATGTGTTTGTTAAACATGAACATAATAATATATCTAGACACAATCTTCAAATGTTTTTCTCGTCCCATCCCATTTTTTATTTTTTGCTCAGCAAGAGCAGACCCTGAGTCAACCTTAGGAAAGTTACACGTTCAATACAATTGGAGGCTCTGTGATCCATCACATACGCACGTCTCAGTGACATTTAGCTGTGTTTGAAAACCTGTGAATCCAGGGTATACAAACTAATTAAGCTGTTTTTGTGTGACAGGGTCAGAGACATTAGCAGGCCTTGTATAAAAAGTGTGAACTCTTGCGGTGAATTTAAACCTCCTTGTCTCTTATTTCTCTAATGGCTTCCATATGTCTTCATCTTTCCTCCAAGCCTTCCACAAGCAACAAGTGATAAACATTTGAAAAACAATAGCTTACCTGGTTTAACTTAAAGACCATTTATTTTATCAGTACTGGTGCGATCTAAAGAATTCTCTACAGGACCATAATTTTTTAGTGTCATTGGATTCTACAAACAGCTTATAGTTTCAAAGTCATGGACATGTTTTAATTAGCGAATGATATCTGGGCTTATTTGTGCATTTAGCATTTCTGACTTTGTTGCTCACGCTTGCTTTACCGCGCCCTTTCTATTCCTCTCTTTCTTTCTTTGTTTCTATAGAAAAAAGCGACATGCCTTTTCACCGACGTCTTCTCAGCTCACCAGTGAATACAAACATTGGCCTTTTCCCCCCTAACTCAATTCGCAAATTACTTCCAAGTGCCATGAGGTTGTGTCCGTGTTTAGCTGTCAAAAAGTAATGCAATCCAATTGTTGCTTTTGAGATACATCATTAATAATTTTATATTCAATGTGTATTACGATAGCTTCATTCTGGAAATAGCTAATTCAGACCATCTCAAACAAGTACTCAATCTGTCATATTCTAAATCATATATACTGTATATATTATTATATAAACCATATTCTTTCATGACCTACCAAATACTATCTTATACTTAGCACGGTGAACATCTTATTTCAATTCAGCAGTTAATTTGCATGTTTAATAAAAATGTGACTAGCAATCTCAGTACAGATATAGATTTTAAGACAACTATTTTTAAAATTAAGAATAAAAATTTCTCATAATTTGTTATGACTAAATGTCATGATATTGCTGTAACTATGTTCTTAATATTTCCTGCAGGGTTGACTTTAAAAATATTTGTCCGAAAAAGATAATTTTGTGTGTGACAAATTAATAGCTTTCCTCGAATATTAATATTAGTAAGCTTCATAGATCATTTGGAATGAGGTTGAATAAAACTATTATTGGCTGCAGTCTTTGCTACCAGCAAAAGTATATTGATAAAATAATAAGTTACACCCTTAATAAGAATGCCAAGCAATGATAATTTAGCAACAATTTAGCTGATAACCAAATAAAACGTGTAACTCAAAACCATCCCAGAAACAAGCTATTCTCACCCGAGCAACTAAATAGAAAAACAATTTATTCTTCCAAATCATCTGCACCCTTAATAGCTAAACCTGAAATTACTTATATCTGCATTTTATGTGAGTTTTAGAGTATAAATGCTGCTTGTTTTCAACGTGCAATTATATATTGTCTGAATGCATTTGAATGCACTTGTTGCACATGGCCAGTAACACAACTTGAATAAGTTGGATTCTCTCAGGTCTGTTTTTTGAGGCCTCAGAAATTGTCATGTTTCCATTGGAAAAAAAAAAGAAAAAAAGATCAGCACCCTTCTTCTTCACACTCTGCCCCATAATCGTGGTTCTCGTTTTGGCACATTGAAATTTCCGTTGCCAAGGCCAACACCATAAATAAAAGGGTTTCTACAGCCTTTACCTGCTGCTCTGTAACTGGGCCAGAGCAAGAGGTAGCTGTTTCCGGGAACACTAATTCATTGCAAAGGCTGGCGCGAGGAAGCAGGAAAAAGGAGTGAAGTTGCGAATCTGCAACTGGGGTCTGATGATCCACATCTAAAAAGTGAAGGGTGTGCGTCCTGCCAGCAAACGGCGAGAGAGAGGGACTGTCCGTCATCGTGGTGCTCTGAGCCCCCATTGTGCTCTGTGACGATTACGCATGGAGGTGTAGGAGCCAGGGGGATGTGCTCCCCCCCCCCCAGTATTTCATTTGACTTCATTCATCCCCCCCAAAAAACACACCTTTGAACTTAAATTGTGCCCCCCCCCCCAAAATCTCAAACTTTCCCCTATGCCACTGGTTTAGCACCTAAATGCATTCTTAATATATAGCCTAACAGGAGCTGGGAGGGAGCAAGAATGTGGACCGTCTGTGGCTCCCCAAGGATTGGATTTGGAAACACTGGCTTAAATAATCAAAGATAAATGTTTATTATCTATGAGATTGTTAAGGAGTGAAAGGAAACATACATGAACAGGCTTGGTTAAATAGGTTCATAGAATGTGCTGGTTTTATATGTATACTATACTGTACATTGTATATATAGTTTGATCATATATGAGAAGAAAAATGTAATTAGCATTTTATGCTCATTTGTTAAAAGCTTTAAACAATTTAAATGCATCTGTTTTTCAGGAAGCTACTAATTCAAGACGTTCTATAGGAATTCTATGAGAGACAATATTCTTTTCATCTTGATGATTTTCTGCTGTTTATTTAACAAGTGTTGGTTTTCTATCTCTAGTACCCTATTATATTTCTCAGGGGTGCTGTGGGTCAATCCAATGAAGTATTTGTTGTCTATAACTTCTTAATCATACAGTTGTTTTACAATTAGCTGCATTACAATTAATTTCTGAATTTTGTTTGATGTAGAGCAAAACTTTGAAACACAAGTGTGCTAATTCATTCATTCATTCTTTTTTTTGCAGTTTTTTTCAAAGAAGGAACACATTTTACATGTTCTACTTTTTAATGTTTTGTTTTTGAAGTTAAAATTATTCACATTTGGAACATGTATCTATATATATGGAAGCCATTTATTTTTAACCTAATTATTCTTTAATTGTTCATTTTGTTAAAAACATGAAAAGCATTTTATTTAAGTAATGGAAATGATCAAAAACATGATAATACATTTGCAAAATAAATGCATAGGATTGGGAATATATTTGGCAGTTCTATGAATTAAAGATTTACAGTAATTTACATTTTTCATCTTCCACAATATACTTAACAATATTAATCTTAGTTCTGAATTAAGTTTAAATATGAAGTTTACTTTTATCAGAAAACACAATAGCATAACATATATTACAGTTTACATTTCATTGCATATACAGTATACATTTGTATTTTTAGTGAATTACTTCTTGGTTGTGGCCGATTTATTAAAATAATAATAACAATCGATAACCTAACAAATTAGTGGAGATTTGATAAATCTCAATATACAATATGTTGAACATGAGTCTGCCTCTGGATTTTGGGGAGCAATCGCTTGCAGGAAAGTATCGCTTTTTTCAGCCTCAGGATGGGAAATAAAATGGCATGTCCCCCCATTGTCAATGCTCAGTGTTGGTTCCAGATTTAAGAGGTTGCACGGGACGCACGGTCAGGAACAGCACCAAATGTGGCCTCCCACAAACCATTGTGTCAACAAGGCCATCGGATTTCGCTTTTCTCAGTACGAGGGATGTTACCTTTTATGAACTTGAATTTCATTTGTCCTCACATCATTTCTCCATTTGATATTTCTTTTGAAGCAAAAACAGTCGGACCACTCGTACTCTTCCTAATATGCCCAAACAGTACAAAAGATTTGGTGCAAGCAATTCACATGAAGATATTTTCCCCCATAAAAAAAGAATTTAGGGACTTCAGTTCTAGATATTGATTAACCTGCAGTGAAAAACTGCCCTTGGCTGGGGCTATCACAGTATGGCTAAAAAAAGCAAAATGCATTTACGATTATTTATGTACAGTAGGCTCAACAAAGCAAGCTACCACAAGTTTCAAACTGAAGTATTATGTGAAAATTGTGAATAAAAAAGGTTAAAGATAAAAGTTAAAACACAAACAGAAGAACCAAGTAAGGGCACATGACCCACTTACATTTTTTTTATTTAATTCTCAACTACTAAAGACTCAAAAAGAAACAAAGGCTAATAAATTTAATTAATTGAAAATGAATCTATCAATGCAGACAGTTCCTCGATAATGAATCAGAATGTTTGAATTTGTATCTTTTGCTTTCATTTCTTTGTCTTGCTGATATATAGCACAGAGAAGCAAGCGGACCCATCATGTCAAGGCTGATTGGATGAATCTGGAGACTGACGAGTTTCTGATCTGAAGTAACGGACTGGCTCTGCCCTGCCCTTCATGGTCCAGCAAACTTTTATGCATTTCATGTGATATTAAGCACCAACACCCCCAGTAAAGAGTTGGCCATTTCTCAACTGCGATGCTTCAGCACTGGCTAATATTTCACTGCCTCTTGCGGTTTTTAAATCAGGGCCCCTGCATTTAGCATGATGACAAAGTAGAAAGCGGGAATTTCACATTCAAATCGTCACATTACCATTTAAATACTTTTAGGAAAACACAGAATCTCGCCAGGTTTAATGGATGAAGAGAGTTCACATGCCCCCCCCCCCCCCATACATTTTCAGTACTTTTTTGTGCTGTTTTCTTGTCATGTTATTATAAAAAAGTAACAAGCCATATCTTTGAATAAAATATTAAATTCCAATGACTCTGTACTGGGTAAGTGGTTAGAAAGTATATGGCTGCATTAAAACAAACAGCCCTTTAAACAATAGGACTACAAATAGGTTCTGTACACAAAATAATGGGAAATAAACTATTTCAGTTAAATTAGTGAAGGAATACCCTGAGGAAATCACTCTGATTTGTATTATCCTGCCCGTGTTACATATCTGACTTTTATATTCACCATCTTTAATGACCTTATTCTTATAATTTGTAGAAAATGCATCACCCTTATTAAAAGGACAGAAATATGACAAGTAAATTCCCATTTATATAAGTTAAAATTACATCCTTCCGGCCTTACAAGGTGATGACTCACTATACATATTTTATTGTACTGTATATGTTGTATTTATTCTTGCATTCTTGGTAGTGCAGTCCTGCACTTTTTATGCACTTATTAACTGCACATTCACATTTTATATATCAACTGGCTTGCATATGACCATTGTCTTGTCTTGTTTAAACTGTGTTAAACACAGTGTATCTACTGTATGCATGAGAGTCACTGACAGCTGGAAAAATATTCCCTGTGTGTGTGATCATACTTGGTCCATAAACATTTTCTGATTCGGATTCTGATTCCGCTGCCTGATTTGCGATGGGGGGGGGGAGGGGGTGTGAGGTCAGAGCTGTATGGATGGGGGTCGTGAACTCCCTACCTACTGAACCTCAGGTCTAGAAACATCCAATCACCCTGAGGGGGCGCAGTTCGTTACCGTTTTCCCTCAAAGAAATGTGAACCCTTTAAGTCACCAGCGACATGGGGTTTGCAGATGACCCTCCATATCGTAAAATAAATCATGGCCACATTCTTACTTATGCGGCCCTGGGATCGAGTCTCTGACATCGTGTTCTCCTTGACCCGATGGGCCTTGCAATTTGTGAGCAATCGCTGCATGTTCTCCGCTTTTGGAAGCCCTCTTGTAAATACAAAAATATCATAATCTTTGCTCTGGTAATTATCAGCCCTAGGTCTCCCTGATTTTCCACCTTCTTTTCACGGTACAGTTCGAGGTGTGACACAAACCACGTACGGATCGCGTTTCACCTCTGACACGGGGAGGAAATTCTTGTTTAATAGGAAAATGGCGAAAAGCTGGGGAGAATTATCACGTCTGCGTTCGTTAAATTAAAGAATTAGACAAGCAGCCCGTCACAGGGAAGTTTGCCTTTTTCACACTGAATATCTCAATATTACAAACTGAAACAAATAATTTCTTTGTACAGTTACATATTTTTATATACAGCTTTTGATTACATATATACAATTTTGCCCAGAGCACAATGATATAATAATAAATGAATTCATAAATATTTATGAATAGTTCTGCACATCTAGTATTATCTAATATTATCCTACACACATATATAAATATTTAACCCTGAAACTCAACAAAATAATTTTTATCTGCTTGTATTTTAATAGACTTAATATGATGTGCTTTATGCAATAACAATAGGAGTATTACTAATTTAATTACAATACAAGGTTGCTTTTTGTTCATGTTTTAATTAGCTCTTTGTCTCATTACCCTTTCTGCTTTAATGACCCTCTTTTTTCAAGTACCAACACTTTCATATGGAAATTACATTATATGGTTTCATATTGAAAACAGCTATTAAATCACTTGTCTGCTGTTTTGAATAAAACAAAACAAAACAAAACAAAAGCAGTATTATAAAGCAGTAAATATCTGAATTCATACCAGTATTTACATTATATGCATAAATTGAATCATAGCTGCTAAAATTTTTTAGCATCTGAATTGTTGTCTTTGCCATTGAAGGTGCCCTAAATTTCTCAAGGTTGCTGAGCTTTCTTTCCAACTGACGTATTGTGCCTTTCCAGAACATTCGCCTTTTGAATTCTTCACGGGGAAAAAAAAAATCTGATTTACCAGGCTAATTACGACTTGCACAGCCTGTAGAGATCTGTTGACGTAAGGCTCACTCACCTAATCACAAATTGCTTGAATTCAGTTTCATGGGTGGTTTTAATTTGAACAGAAATAAAGTTCTGCTTCCTTATGTCCGTCTGACACTTGAATTATAACTAAAATGTTGCAGCTGCTTTATTTTACGAAGAACAAAAGCGACAAGAGGAGCTGAGTGCCTGTTTCGAGGGCACGTTTATACCAGCGAATGTCATTTAAAAAAGTCGTCTTACGTTTTCACGTTCATTCATGTCATATATAAAAGTAGGTTTTAGGCACCTGCTATGTTACTTAACCTGTGTCTTTCGGGGGGGTCCCCATCTCCCTATTGTTGCGCAATAGCGATCTTGAGACCCCCTTAAGATTTTGCTTTTGAGGCTTTCGGGGGTCTCATGGGTTAATCGGACCCCCCTGTATTTTGCACACTGGTTGTGGACCTTTTAAGGTTTGCACTGTTCACAGACCAGTACATTTCAGCATTCTCTCGAATTAATCTGCTTTGAAAGTCGTTTACTTGTACAATTCCCATTCCCTCATTAAATGTCAGGACATTAACTGTATATTATATTATATTATATTATATTATATTATAATTAATAATTCCTTTTGGTACGTTATAGGTAAATTACAGCTCAGTATGAGACGCTTATATAATTTAAAATATCACTATAAACAAAGAGATAAAATCGTATAAACACACGAAAACGCTTGAATAAGGAGACAAATCTGTGTGTATTCATAGCATGTCAGCTTCTCAAAACACAATGAGCTTGTGATTTTCTTGGCATGGCTGATCTGTGAGGGGAATATTTTCCCGTCAATGACTTCTGTCAGGAACTAATTCCTAGGTCCACTTTAATGACAGAACATAGGGGAGCCCCAGGAAGGATCCTTGGGACACTTCTTGGAGATGTCGCCCATGAGAAAGTGTAATGCTCCTGAGTTCCGCTTTGCTGGGCCCAGAGTTTTGAAGAAATCCATGGTGCCCTGCATTCTGCTTCCTGGTGCTTATTTTATTATCTTTTTGTTGATGATCTTTTTGTTATGACTACATTTACTGTGCAGCTGTACGTGTGATGATAACTAACGGACAAAAGTCAGTCAATCTGCACATAAAACCACCACATTGGCCATTTATATGGTTAATATTATGGTAATCGCAGTCATTATCATTTTCATTTTCTGATTAGATTTGATCGAGTTAAGAAATATTTTCATGCATCTCAGATAAGTGCTGTGACTGGTGGATGATATTGTTGTGCACAGGGAAGGTGTGCATGAGAACAGTCTGTTGTCTGCTCTGGGTCAGTATGGAATAGGTAGCCCCATTAACTTTGACGTGAAAATTAAAGTCACAACTTTAAACTACAGTAGCGCACACAGCTTTGTAGCCGTCAGTTTTCTCAGCCCAGGTTTATAATCTATACAGAAAAGCTGCAGAATAATTATTTTGGCCATAACTTACGCGATGACCAATCGCTTTGCAGATAAAATACAGTGCGTCCAGCCAGCCGGCTATCCTGATGGAAAATGACCGCCGCAATCTCGTTGGTGACAACTATTTGGTGGCGGTGGCCGGTTTACAGGTTTGCAATCCTGGAAAAGATGTCCTGCGACATCAAACTGTCAAGCCAGTATTTACAGTGGTGATGGCTCCCACAAGCCCACGGCCGGCAACAAAAGTACGTTAAAAGTAGCTAACGACTGCTCTGGCAGTGACTTGCCCCGTAGGGATGAACATATTAACTTGACCTGGATTGTCATGGTTTATGGGACGATGGATTTGGCCGATGTCACTACTACCACTACATCAGGTCATTTAAAAGAGAATGGGACTATTTCTAAAGGCAGATTGGTTTGGGAACATGCGTTTCTCCCTTTGACCCCTTGACAAGTCACCACTGTAAAGACTGTGACTTGTAAAAAAAAAAAAAAAATGACTGAACCAAACGCATCCAGGCAGCTGATATACGACGGGTCCATATCATTATCACTAAACCCTTTTCTGTTCCATCAGTTTGCCGATTTCAAAAGTCCGCGTTGACTTTCAAAACCTGTAGGTCTAGTGAGCATTTCTGATGACGCTGTCTTACACGTGTTCCTATTGTATTGACACACCTTCAAAAAAAAAAAAAACTGATGTTATTATTGTGAAAAAGTTTGCATTTTCATCTAGATTTAATTTTTAACATTTAAGCATTATTCATTCAGCTTCCTACAGTCGTACAGAGTAATCAATGTTACAAACAAGTTAGGTGGAAATATAAACAAACAGTCGCATAGTGTGTTGTAAAATGTGAGGTAGTAATACAATTAAATAGTCAGAGTGTGGTCAGTACGACAAAAATATCTTGGAGCAGTGTAAATGGATGTATAAACAAAAGCACAGTATGGTGAAAGATAGTTTGTTTGAGTGTTTATACATTATTCTAGGCTTTGCTGCATTTTATTCCTTGTCAGTATTGTATGGTTGCTCCCATGTTTGTGAGGAATGCAATGTGGAGCTGAGAGCGGCCTGGCGGCCGGTTATTTACGCGTACCACTGACCGGTGTCCCATGGCTGCATGTTACAGCCTGCCTCCGCACTTCCTGGGTCTCCCCTGGATCCCGATTGCTTCGTGATATAAAGCTGTCAGTCCCACCAACAAAATAAAAAAAATGACCGCCACTCCATTCGTGGCGTGCGGCTCCGTGACAGCCCTGAAATATAGATGTAAATTGAAAGTGGATTAGTTTTTGATCTTAATTCAAGCTTTGACATAGTGTGTGTAGT